>CAXKVY010002431.1:0-19269 GCA_964058915.1 Tetropium fuscum
AATGATCTTGTGTATCGCATCCAGCAATCTCCTAGGACTAAACTTAAAGTCTTAAACTTAAGGACTAAAGTAAGAAGCTATTGGGGACCAACAGCTTTATGGAGGGGGGCAGTGTTGCGGAATCGTCAGATGCGATTGTGCACGATATATTGAAAAATCTCTAGATCTAGGGAAAAACTTGCACAATCTGGCAACACCGCACTCGACGAGGTGGCAACATCGCATCTGCGGGTACCAGATACAACCCCCCAAAGGTGAAGTCTCACCCTCTAAGACTCTAAATAACCTCTAAGACTTTAAATAACCGAGATACACCCCTGACACATTTAGAATACTTGCGGTATATGAACATGTGGACTACCCCCTGTAGAACCCTTCCAGATGCCTGGTATACAAACTAGAATGACATGGAATAATCGAGAAGCTTCTAGAACTTTCCAGAACATTGAAAATAATATATAAGCCAGCCGATCGCGACATGTGTTTAGTTTAAACGCTCTAGAGACAAGATCAAGTAACAAGTAATTAAAAGTGTTCAGTAGTGATTTATCATTTGAAGGTAAACAGTTGAAGGTAACTTGTTGTGTATGGAAGTTAATAAAGTGTATTTGGATTCTGGACAGTGCACTGAGTTTTACAAACTCAGTGGCGTAACAGTATATACATAACTAAATACTTTTGTACTGATTATTCTTCCATCTCACATAGGATCCATGGAAAAGTGTAATTAATTCAAATTGAATATGCAAATAGCTTTTAAATATTAGAAATATTTTTATGATGTATATATTAATTTGTTCAGATAATAATTTACTATGAATAAGTATACAGTAGTTGTCGAAAGCACTTACCGTTATAGCGACTTGAGTTTAACGAAACGGAAGAAACTAAAGTTAAATTAAGTGGAAAAAAGTAATCAAATTCATTTACTCGGACGAATTTTTGCTATTTTCCTTTCTTATTGAGTCATATAAATGGAAATTTATTCGTGCGTTAATTAATTCAAACGGATGTCTAAATAAGGGATTCAACTGTATTTATTTTTGTGCCAATTATAATTGTTTATAAATTGCCATCTATGTTGTCTGTAAATATGTATATAAATTTATAAATAATAAAGTCGTGCCAAAGCACGACATACTCCATTACATTTATATTGCTTGTTTCACAATCTATATCGCGTTGCCATTGTTTATATATTTTATAGAATTATATAGAAAAAATGACGACAAAAGGGCAAAATATTTAAAATGGAAGTAATTTAACCATTTTACAATTTATTTTTCTTCTCCCTGTGTAACATTAAGAAAATATTTAAATGGATGAAGCAATCAATAGACGAACTTTAAGAATTGGATTTTTTTATTAAAATACTATAAAAATAACCAGCATAATGAGCCCTATGATGGAACATAGTATTATATGCAAAACATGCAACCAATAAAGCAATAGCATCAGAGTGGGGGGAGTGAATTGTTCCTTCTCTGTCGTTTCCAATGTTAAAGCTTAAAGTTTTGTTTTATTATTTTCTTTACGGAAATTTTCGGTTTTGGCTATTCGTTATTGATATATTATTGGATCATCTGTTATGTGTTAAGTATTTACTATTTAGTGACAGTGTATAAGTACAAATATAGAGCTAGAGGTTTGTAAATATTTATCATTATTTAATATTTATTACCTAATTAAGGTATATTAGAGTTTTAAAAAGGAAAATGGGCATTGGAAAACTGTTAGAAAGACCCCGCAGATAATAGACTTGAAATCCAACATTCTACCTCGTCGTCTACTTTGTCGGCTGATGATAATTTAAACTTGGATGTACACACAGTATTTCATGAGTTAGACATAGGAAACTTCTTAAATATTTCGGCATCTGATGAACTTGTTTATAAAGCTGTAATACAACCTTGGGTGCTTGGGGAAAAATCTTATAACTTTGCCCCCTCCCCGAAATATTTCTGCGGGCGCCTATGATCAGTAGATAGAGGAGACCGAGAGATAAACATACAAACATTTCAAAAAAATATAAATTAACATTATTCAACATTTAGAATTTGATTACACATGGGTATGACTATTACTGGTTATCTATTATTCACTATCAGAATCGCAATTTAGGCAGATATATGGAAAATTTCCGTCTGTAGCTTTATGTGACCACGTTTTGCACTCCCGGCACCTAATCCACTGTTCGTTGGGTTTGCTATTCCCATATGCTTCAGTGCAAACTAAACAAAAATACTCGCCTTCTAAAGAATCGTCTGAATCGACGAAAACCTTTTTCTTCACTGTCTTCACTTTTGACTTCATAATTTCTTTGGGTTTTTTCGACTCTTTTGTTCTTCTTCCAGTGAATCTTTTTCTGGCGTATCAGTAAGTACCGCATATTTTCGTTTTATACCGCATATTTTCGACCCCTAAGGGTTGTCTTTCGTTGCTCGGCTTTAGGAAGTGGGCGAACAAACTCTGGAGAGAATATTATATTGCCTTTAGAAGTATTTTGAGAAGTAATTTCATTGGACCTGATGTTGAAGCAACTGGCTCTAATTCAGCTATTTCAGATGAGTAAGTCAGTGGATAATCTATCACACTAGTTGGTAAATGAGATGTGGACATATCAGGTATATTCTTGAGGTAGATCAGCTGACGTCATAGCAACAGGTTTAAGTTCAGCTGTTTGATTTAATGGGGGAATAGGTGGTGGTGGTTGATCCGTCACACTTGACGGTAATAATTCATCGTCATGGAACTTCCTATCGCACTTACGGCAACACATACGGTGACCGGGATCCCTCTTTCACTTGAAGTAATGCCACCTACCTACTTCGTTCCTTTTAAAGCAATAACCTTGCACACTCTCTGCACAGTGGTTACCCCTGTCTCGTCGAGGTTCCATATTTGTGCAGCTGTGAAATTGTATATATCTCTTACGTTAGCTAGTTTATCGAAAAAAAAAAGAAAAACACTGGTTTTATTAAAATTCGTTGCTCTTTACAAACCTGTAGGTTCTGGAGTTCTAATAGAGAGATCACCATTTTTTAAAGAAATATTGTTAGCCAATCTTCCCCGGCAGATTCGTTTCGCTTCCTGGAATCAGGAGCTTTAATATCATATTTCAACGCACACTCATAAGCCACTTTACGGACTTTCTTAGGAGTCAAACCAAAATAAATTTTTGAAGCGTGTTTTAAGTATTCAACTAGGCTGGCTGACTGCTGATCATTAAAAACTGAAAGTTGCCTATCCCTACATTAGCCAATGTGATACGATCTTCGGAATCTCTTACCTTCTTTACATAGATAGATAGATAGATAGATAGATAGATAGATAGTTTATTCATCTTTATGCCAATTTACATCGGGTAGATACGTCATCGTAATTGGTATATAACAAATAATATACCTAATATTAATTGTACATATAAGAATGTAAAATACAATAAAAACAGTAAGTAAGTATACTATACTAAATAATAGGTAAACATAAAGGTAACGGTAAAGGTAAACAACAGGTAAGCCGCCTCCCCCTCGTCCCCCGGACGGGAGCTTCGTCCTGTAGACGAGCAGTTCATCCGGCAGATGACGATCCGGTACGTGTCTGTACGAGACCCAGATATATGCTGGAGATGTGGTACGTAATGTAAATGGGTCTGCTCCCGAGGAGTCCAATGCCGTCTCCTGAAGTGATGCCGTCACCCCGATGGGCCATTCCCGGAAATGGGTCCCATAACTAGAGGATGAGTTTTTTTTATTATTTTAATTCCAACGAGAATACATTTTTGATTTTGGGCATTTAATTTTTTCTAAACGGATGTTAATATCTGCCGACTGTTTTCTTTTAGTTTTTATTCTTAATAGGTTTGTACAAGGGTGAATGAAAAGTGATTAAAAATATTAAAAATATTAGGTATCTAACATGCTAATGTTCTAAGGTCTATCTAAGCGTATTTGAGCATTTTTTCTGGTAGGGTAATCGTGTATTTCAGAATTTTTTGTAAATTTGTTTCTGTTGGTATAGACATAAATTAGTATTTTAAATAGAAAAATACATACAAAAGTTAGAATGCTTTTATCCTTAAAAGTTTGCCTGCATGATTGCCTATATCCAAGATTGTATATGAGCCGAATAATTCTTTTCTGAGCAAGAAATACTCTGTTGCTCTCTACAGCTAGTCCATACACAACTATATTATAACTTATTGCCGTGTATATTAGTGAATAATATGCTGCAAGAAGCCCCTGTTCATTCAGGCATTTTTTCAACGTTAGAATTGCGAAGTATTGCTTATTTACTTTATGGAGTTGATGTATTCATTCCAACTCAAGTATTCGTCTAAAATGATTCCAAGAAACTTGCAGTGGTTGCCTATTAAGATGGGGTGATTATTTATATTAAAATTTAGGTTTATCTTGGGTCTGGCGTATTTGTGAAATTCTAATGCTACAGTTTTAGAATAATTTATAATGAGTCCATTTTTTTGGCACCAGTTGTCAAATTGTGTAACAACATTGCTTAGTTTTGTTTCTATATTTGAAATGCTGGGATCTGATATTGTAATATTTGTATCATGGGCAAATATAAAGGTTACTCCTTCTCTTATATGTTCTGGGAGATCATTTATAAACATTAGGAAAATTAACGGCCCCAAGACACTACCTGTGGGATACCCGAGTTGATGTCATACTCTTCGGACTTTGTGTTATGTATTCTTACTATTATTTTACGATTATTTAGAAATGAGTATATCCACTGTTGTAAGGAACCCTGTATACCAAGGTTTGATAATTTTTTTATTACAAATTTAAAATTAAGGCTATCAAAAGCACGTGATAAATCAAAAAATAAATCAATTATGTATTCTTTTTTCTCCATTTTTTCGTGGATATGTTGCACAAAATCTAGTGTTGCAGACTCGGTAGACCGCCCTTCCCTAAATCCGTGTTGATTGTGTGCGAGGAGGTTATGTGCCTCCACATATTTGGTAATTCTAATATAAACCGCTTTCTCCATCATTTTTGAAATAACACTTAGGAGTGCGATAGGGCGATAGTTGTTGACTGATTGGGGATCATCTTTTTTATAAATAGGGATAACGACTGAAATTTTTAGGCGATTGGGGAATTGCCCAAGCTCAATAGATTTATTTAATATATCAGCTATAACATCCGATAGTTCATTCTTGCATTTTTTAATAGGCTAGTAGGTACCTCATCGTGGCCAGTAGACTTTTTATTTTTTAAGTTGGAAATTATGAGGCCAATATCTTCTGCTGTGAAAGGCTCCAATATAATTGGTTCATTTATGTATTTTAATGATGCGGTACAAGTATTCGAGAGATTATGACCAAAATGTTTTTTTAATTGCTCATCTGTTACTGATCAGTAATGTTACTGAAAGTAATCACCAAAAATGTTTGTAATGTCTGTGATATTAGAAATTATTTGGTTGTTATGACTGATTTTGTATTCCATATGATTTTTAGTTCTATTAAGTCTATTATTTACTATATTTCATAGGGTTTGAATTTTGTTGTCTGAATTATTTATTTTGTTTAGATAGAAGTTTTGCTTTGCTCTAGTTATATTTTGATTATGTTCAGATTTGAGTGTCTTGTATTTTTTGTTAAATTCCTCACAGGTGGTGCTTGTTTTTCTAAGCCAATTTAATTCTTTTAATTTATTAGATTCCATTTTTAATTGTTGTGTATACCAGTTATTATGGTTATTGCGACTTTTTGATTTATCTTTCTGCATTAATTTTGGAAATGATGCTTCAAAGGCCCATGAGAAATGATCCCAAAAATATTCAAAATAATCATCAGCATTACCATAGTAAATTCGTGGAAATTTAAGGTGTTTTAGCAGATGTTTAAATTCGTTTATGTTATTGTCAGAGAAATTCCTAGTAGGTAACGCATTTCCTGTATTTGTTAATTCAGAAGTATTTTGATCATAAAAATTAATTATTTGTGCAGTGTGATCGGAGATTCCTGGAGCAATAATTTTGTAGTTTATTTCATTTTTTATGTTAGTAATTATATGGTCTACAGCTGTTGCACTAATATTGCCTCCCCGATTTGCGATGCGGGTAGGTTCTCGGATTAACGATTCTACTCCATATGATTCTAGTATATCAAACAATATCTTTTTTTCGCTTTTGTTTTTTAGAATATCAATATTTATATCTCCACAGATTATAACTTTTTTGTATGAGCTTGTCGCAATGTCTAATATTTTGCATAGCTGAATGAAAAAGGTATCCAAGTTTCCTTGAGGGGAACGATATATTACTATTATACACGTCTGTTTGTTAATCAGAGTAGCAGAGCATTCGAAATCGATTTCAAGCGATAAGCGATTGATCTCTTTCTCCTCCTTGCAAGTTTTAAAACATTTATTTACAAATATTGCTACCCCACCATGGATAGCGTTTTTCCTAGTAAAACCAGATATTAATTGATACTAATTTTTAGAGCTTTTAAATTATCGCCTAGTAGCCAATGCTCGGTTACGAGGAAGATATCAATATTATATTGTTGTAGAAGAGTGGCAATAAAATTGATTTTGTTGCTAATGCATTGAATATTAACATGTAATATAGTTTTTAAAATTTTATCACGGTTATAAGTAGTACTACCAACCTGATCTACTTCTGACCGCTTGTTTCTTGGTTCTCCGTGGCAGGTACCAGAAAATTTTTCTTTTTGAAAATTGAAAAACCTATTCACTAATGCACCGTTTGGCCAAATTTGTGGGTTGTATACCTCATTAACATGCTGTATTGGGAAGGTTACCATCATGGAACAGACCTTATCACTACTATGTAACTGTTCACACTTAAAAGGAATTGTAGAAACATATCTGTAGAAAGTGACGTGACATATATTTAGAGCAATTGCCACTGAACGAATGGTCTCCTTATTATGTACAACTCTGTTTACTGCCTCTTCCATGTTTTCTTTAGAAGTAGAACCTCGTTTTGTTTTTTTCTTGTACGTTCTCATTCTAAAAATTAAAACGTAGGTCTTTAGAAACACGGCACATATAGCGGGGTAAGTTGAAATATGTTAAATTTTGCCCCGAGCTGGTTTTTTTTCTATTTTTGTCTCAACAGATCAAAAAGTAAACATCAAATTACTAAAAACCTTCGTCACTATAATAACCTAGCCTGCAATGATTTATTTGTGACAAAAAAAAAAGTTTCAGCCGGTTTCTGATAATAGTTATTTCAAATTAAAGTAAGATGTAGAAATTTACTTACGGGCTTCCAGAAATAACAGCAACACCAACGTTTATTGCTTGTTTGTCTGCGTATAACTGACCTTCACAGTGTTCTCTAGAAACCTACACATGATACGGGGTGGCCAACGTTTGGTGTGTTACAACTTACCCCTTGTTACAATCTGCCCCGGTATCCCCTATGTAATCCTTTAAAATTATCTTAAAGTAGCTATTCGTCCTAGCGACTCCGCCATAAGTTAAAATTGGAGGTTAGCAAATTTTTTGATAATCTAATATTTTTGCACACACACTACTGTAAATCGGGGACAGAAGACTATTTTTTCAAATCATCTACACTTTCTAAACTCCATAGATATCCAGAGTAAAATATTTACAAAAGAAATTACAATTGCTTCTAAAATTCTTCATACGTCTCGGCCGTTTATCCAATCAGTAACAACGGCCTTATGTGAAATTTATGAAATATATCGCCGTTGGCACGGTAATAGCTGCTATGTGATTTTTTTTCACTTTTTGGTTTAACACGGTTCTGTAATCGCTGCAATGTGTTCTATAAACTGAAATAAATGCTATGTTGAAAGAATAAACAGAAATTCATAAAATTTGATTTGTAATATCTGGCATGTATTTATATGGCAGAGAAATATCTGCTATGTGCGAGTTATACACATGGCAGTTATTGTGGAAATGAGACTGTTAACGCAGAAAATGGAGGAGACAACTTAAAAGAAACTACAAGAAACTTAAGCGAATTTAGTGAGAATGAATTAAATCGAATTAAATGAAAACAAAAAAAAGACCGAAAAATTTTAGGGAAATATCAAAGTTGACAATCCTCGAGGAAAACAACCGGATATACACGATAATCTACTGGTAAAATGAAACAAAACCAGATTCGGAAAAAAAGGGCAGTAAAAAGCAGATGCCATCACATCTAATCAAGTAACGAGTAGAACATTTATGTGTTCTTCTGTGACAGAAATTCTTCTGGGATTTGCCTAATTGGGATGCTAGAAAGGCTTATATCAAAGGACTGGTTACTTCAAGAAAACCCTAACGAAGAAGAAAAACTACTGGTGAAGTATTAGCAAAAAAGAAAGAAAGTCATGATTATCATTCCTTTAGAAAATGGAGAACGGGTATGTAAAACAATGCTCCTAAATACACTGGATCTTGGCAGGGATACCTTCTTACGTTGGTGTAAAAATGCATTGACGGATAACACTAACTTAAGTGAAAAGGAAAATGATTACCTCGTCATTTTCTCATCGTCAGATCGATTGCGTACAGATAAATTTAGGAATAATATGAAAAATAAAGATGGTGCACGAGAATGGCTGGAGCAGTTACTCAAAGTTACCAGTCACTACTGTCGCAGTTCCTCGAAAAAAGTCTATGTGGAATCTGTGTTTAGATCAACATTGCACATGTACCTACCATGTTTATGAAAGATATTGCGAAGATCAGAATTTGAGTTACATTATTTAGAAAAATTTTAGGAGAAGGAAACATTGCAATACATAAGCCTAGAAAAGACCAGTGTGATACCTGTTGCGGATGGAAATCTGGTAATGTTTCAGAACAGTTATATTCTGAACACGTTGAAAAAAAGGAAGCTGCTAAAGCGAAAATTGAAGCAAAGGAATCGGCAGGTGAGGAAAAACTGGTAGTTACTATGGATTTGCAGAGTGTTTTGTTGGTCCCTAAACTAGAGGCCTATCAATCTACTACAAACAAAAGCTGCAAATCCACAATTTCACTGTTTATTCTCTTAATGACGGAAATGTGGATTTATACGTTTCGCATGAGAGTAACGGCGTTGTGACTTCAAATGAGTCTACAAGTTGTATTGTAGATTATATCAGAGCAACTACTCAAGACAGAAATTATGCACATGTAGTACTAATTTTTGATGGCTGTGGTTATCGGAATCGTAACAAAGTATTGTCTAGTGCCTTGTTAAATCTCGCTCAGCAGTTGCAAATTATAATAGAACAGTTGATATTGGAACGTGGTCATACTATGATGGAGGCGGATTCAGTCCATTCCTCATTAGAGGCACATTTTAAGCCACCAATGTTTGCCCCCAGTGACTACATTGTCAGAATGAGGCAAGCTAGACTTCAGCACCCTTATAACGTCCACAATATTGACTTTACATTATGGCAAGTATTAGGCCAAATCGAATAAATAATACCCCTTCGGGGTATACTATATTTGCCGTCAGGAAAAATGCAGTATAAGGTCCGTCATACAGATGAATGGACTGATTTTACTGAAGGGCGTACTAGCCATAAAGGTAGAAAAGACAACCTACATAGCATTCCAAAGCCTCTATATACACGACCGATAAAAATTAAAAAACAAAAATACAGCACCTGCAAGAATTAAAAGCCGTAATGGAAAGAGATTATCACCCCTTTTATGATGGACTGCCACACTAGGCCCCATATTTAACTAACTTTGGTATATCTTTTATTGTAGGTATTTCTATTTCTATTTTCTCTCTAACTCTATGCTGAATTTATAAGAAAAAACCTTGTGTTGATCCTGGTGTTAGAAAATAAACAGTTTTAAACATTTCATATATATTTTTATTACTTTTATTTCATATTTATATTTATTACTGCACTTGAATTTCTAAATTTAGGTAAGTACATAAAAAATTAAGGTAATAATAATAATTAATAAAGTACACAATTAGTAACCAAAGCATTTTTTATATACGTGATATCTGTTAACTGAAAATAAAAAACAGCATTATCTGCCATGTGCACTACCAATCGAAAAAATTAAATAATTATAAATATTGAACATTGTTGAATTCTCAAGTAACAACTAACTTATGTATTCAAATATATCATAATTTAATAACTAATTAGTTTTGAGGTGATCGCAATTTTCTAATTATAACGAAGTTTTAGGCTTATTGTGAAAATTTTATAATTTTTACATAGCAGCTATTACCGTGCCAACGACGATATATATTTATATGGTCGTATAGAAAAAAAATATTCTAAGAAAGATAGCAACGCCCTTGGCGTTCCTATAAGTATTTTTTGCCCTTGGCGTTTTAATGGCGAACCTATATAAAAAAATAACCTACAAAATTCATTAATTTGAAAGAAACGGCTTTCCATAAATAAAAAAAACTAAAGCTCTTAACGAATAAAGTTAAATGGTTGTAGGTAATAAAAAGATATTTCGATTCATATTTTTAATAGTATGGATTACTATATTACTTTTCGAGATCTATCGAAATACAGTCGAAAATTAACTATTTTTGCTTCCGCTTTATCTTTAGCTTTTAGAATTGACGTTTTAAAACTTGCTTATTGCTGTAAGTTTAGCCCACGGCAAGCCAAAAAAGTTCGTTTTTGAAATGTTTTCGAAATCTTGAATTTTTGAAAAAAAAAGCGATCTCGAAAATCTAGAATAATGATTCGGAGCTTATTTTTTTCTTCAAGTGTTGTGGTATCATGCTACCATGGTAAATAAAGTGGTAACAATTTTATGAATTTAAAAATGACTGTCTAATGAGTGTCTAAAAATGACTGAAAAAAAATATATTTTTTTAAATATCGTTCAATTTTAATTTCTCGATAATGGCTGTTACGGAAATATATTACTGACATTTTTACACGAATTTAAAAAGAAAAACGTTTTTGTACGACCTTCTGGAGCTGTTAGTTTGGTTTACAAAAAATTCTAGAAGGCGCAATTTACGTAGGTACTATAGCGTCAGCTTTTGTGAAGATTAAAGCGAATACTTATGTTTTCAATAAAAAAATAGTACAGTTAATTTTATCGACATCTAGCATTATAAACGAATATCAAAGTGAGGCGCTAGAGCGAGCGGCGTAGTGGGGGTAACCTCGATTCGCACTTCTACAATCTTCTACAATATCTCGACTTCTGGGCTACGTACAAAACTCCTTTTGTACTTAATCTGGGGTAGCTTGACGAGATAAACATAAATATAACAATTATATTTGTCTGGTAGGCGAAATAGTATCCGAAAATTTTGATTCTTTAAATATCAACTTCAGAAATATATAGAAAAATCTGTATAAATATTGTTAGTCCTAATAAAAAGTTGATGTTATTCACAATAACCAAATACCGTTTACACGAAAACTCCAATATAAAGAAATAGGACGCCAAAATGGGCCATATAAATTCTTTTCATAAATCACCGCACTGGCATTTAATTTTTTATCGGTCATTCTAAAAGAAATTCGTTAGTTTTCCCCTAAAGAACCGACTGCTCTAACCCTAGACAGATAGCTCACTCGTTTTCTCAATAACGCGCGATATAAATAACACTTACAAATGTCATATCACAAAAATATGTATATCTTTGTACAGTTACTATGAACTACAAATTAGGACAACATATTATATTAATACGTTGTCATATTTATTAATATGCTGTAATATGCAACATATATAATTTAATATGTAAATATGTTTTACTATAAAAATAGACGGTTAAACTTTGAGGGAGAATTTTCATAATTAAGCTGATTGCAACACCAATAAAACACCCGCCAGATATTTAATCTGCTCAATAGCAGTAAATATTTGGAAGTAATTTAATTAAAAAGTTAAATGAGAAGGGAAGCCCTACTCTTGATACAGCCGAAAAAGAGACGCAGCAGAACTACAGAGTACATAGACTGGGAGTTCGTGACAGAAGAAAGGAACAATTTCTTTACACTCACCCTATGCAAGGTGATATGACAATTGTATGTTCTTTTTTCACTTTCAATCTCGATATTTTTTTTTTGCGTGATTCGACCAGAGCCAGTAGGTACGTACTGCTACGAGTTAGCAAACTTCAGATTCGTGTCCCCCAAAAAACATATAATCACGTTAAGGAACCTCCTACCGGACTGATGTTACCGAAAAACTACCATTTCATCAGGCTAAATGCCTCCCGTAGAAAATACTATCCTTGAACTATGTTTATATCAGGTGTTTCGCGTCATGATGTTGCTAGGAATTTGAGCGTATCCGGGTGTTCTGTAAATAAAGCTTGAAAAGATGCGTAAAGAATAACACCCCAAAGTATACCCATGGTGGAGGTAGACAGCGTTACACAACTCCTACGATGGACAGGTTGTTAAGGCGAACGGTTCTGCAAAACCGACATGTAATTTAACGCGGTGCTTATGACATGTTTTGCACAGTCAAATATTGGGTAAATTTAAATAAAACTAAAATTATAATTTAAAGAAAATAGGTAGGTATATAAATCAAAAAAATCCGTACCATTCAAAATCATCAAAAAGTTTTCGCTAAGACAACGAATATTAATATCAAGTGACATTGCAGTCATTAAAAATTTCTCTGATAAAATTAACAGCTTAAGAAAATGACGATTCAGACTTGGCAATTAGGATGCTCATCCATAATTTCCGAGAAGTACAGAGAGAGATGAGAAAACTTTCAAGCTGTTGGCAGTGTGGTGTAACAAAATTTTTTTGTAAAATATCACATATTACTGTACTTAATGCTCTATTTATTTTTTCAAGAAATGAAACCCTAAAGCCTCCAGGAAGCTAATGGGCTGAATAGTCTATGCTCAAAGGCATAATATTTTTCCATTTAGCTGTTGATGTGAAAACATGATACGTTAATTGCTTTTGCTTGGCGCCTACAGTCACTTCATATATCCTAATCTTACTAATACATCAAGAAAAAGTAACTCATTATTGTTTCTGTCTATATTTCTATAAACATTAATCTCAAATGTCAGGTTGTTCATTAATTAGAATAAGAAATGCTATACTTTTCTGATTTTCTAAACATAAAGCATAATCCTGATTAAGCAAATTTGCATTGATGGAAATTTTATATCTTTATATTGGTACCTACTAACTAGAATTGGAAACAATGGAAGTTAGCACTAGATAAATTTATAGATTGGATTTAAAACACACACAATAATTCAGATATTAAGATTCTAATATTATGTATTCGAATCAATAATTTCACTATTTTCAGCATAATATTCATAGTTGCGAAAGCATCATTACTCCTTAAATTACAGTCAGAATTGATTACGCTACATAAGAAAGTTCTATTTATAAAGTAAATTAAGTACTACTTTTATTTCTATAGACGCAGATAATGTATTATGTAACATTTACACTACATCGTGGAAGTATTCCTTTCACAAGAGTAAGTAATTTATTATTAGGAGAATAAACAAAATTCCAAAGAAAGAAGGGTGTATATAAATCTTCCAACATAGACAAAAATAAAAATGATACTATACATCTTACTGCGCCTTAAAACGCCTCTCAAAATGTACTTCATCTCAAAGTTTCAGAACAAGATCTCTTGGCCTTCGGCTTATTTGTCACGGCCGTCACTTACGCAGGACATAAAGAACTTGAAAGAAATCTGTTCTAGGATAGACATGATAATGAATATATATATATATATATATATATATATATATATATATATATATATATATATATATATATATATATATATATATATATATATATATATATATATATATATATATATATATATATATATATATATATATATATATATATATATATATATATATATATATATATATATATATATATATATATATATATATATATATATATATATATATATATATATATATATATATATATATATATATATATATATATATATATATATATATATATTTATATATATATATATATATATATATATATATATATATATATATATATATATATATATATATATATATATATATATATATATATATATATATATATATATATATATATATATATATATATATATATATATATATATATAAATATATATATATATATATATATATATATATATATATATATATATATATATATATATATATATATATATATATATATATATTGTATATATTAGCTTTGAAATTCTTTGCTATTCATATTTGTTTTGTGAAAAGTAATCTTGGGTACTATATCTGGACCAGTACTATATCTATATCTGGACCAGTACTATATCTGGACATACATACGGAAATGAACCACTATACACACCGAAACGAACCAGTTCTTTCACCTTTATTGAGGATCTTCAGAGCAGTATACGATTTATTTCATTGATCATTTATACTTGAATTTAAAATATTAATACTCCAACATTTGCAGTGACGTTTTATGATATATATATATATATATATATATATATATATATATATATATATATATATATATATATATATATATATATATATATATATATATATATATATGCTGACTCTTTGTTATTTGGGCGCCAGTTCACATACCAGTGAACAATGTATAAACATATCAACACCCCTTAACCGTTAAAAATGTTCCCTCCTAAAATAAAAATCGACGTCCCGGCGAATTTTCATTTATTTTGCGGTTTTCAATTACAGGGGTTGGTAAGTTTTAAAATGAACACGGTGTATATATATAATAAGTGTGAAATGCCAGTTACGACATTCTCAATAAATATAGCAGCTAGGTTTTACGTAACAAAACTATAGACAAATAAAAGATTAGGATTATATTAGGTGTTGCAAATTATTTATAAAACCCATTTCGTATTACATAGAAGGACGAATTAATACATTTTGCTGTTCTTATACAATATACGTTATGGCCCATTGACGTCATAATCCATCTCTGACGTCAATTTCAAAGCATCGTATCGGTATAAACACTTTTTAGCAAAGAAAATCGCAGTAAAATACAGACCGACCATAATAAAGTAAATAAAAATACTACATAAAAGAGAAGAAAGTGATGCAAAGAGAACACACATTCAAGTCTAATGAATTGAATTACTAACCCAATAATATCAGAAACACCACCAGCTACTTTATATTACGGCTATCAGCTAAGTAAGTAAGAAAAAAGCTTTCATAGCTCCCACTCCCACGGTAAATGTGTTATTGATTTAACGTGAATTCCCACAGAGGGATAATAACTAGGAATAAATAGCCATACACCTACTGCTAATTAATAATCTTCTTATCTGGTGAAGTGTTCCTTTTGGGCAACGGTTATATTAAGTTATATACGAACCCCGTTATGCAACAAGCATTATTGACATTTTGATTTGAGACAATAATGTGATATGGGGTTTTCATGAAAATAATTAGTTATATAATACAGTGTGGATGCATGATTTAGAAATATTTGTATTGCAGAGACACAAAACAAATATTTTAAGTAAGAATGGTTGATATTATTTAACCCATTACTGCATGAAGTTAAATTGTATATTATTAAACGAACAATTAATTATAGCCATTATTCATAGTCCAGTAACTTGATATATCACAGCATCCGTCAAATCCGGTAGATCTGATTTTTTGCAGACTTGTTTATGATGTTGGCCTAATGAATAATCCAAGTTTGTGACCTCGAGCGCCGAACGCAATTCCGCCAAAAATTGAAAAAGCCGCGAAAAAATCGTTATTTTTTCAAATTTTGGCGATTATAACCCTAAAGGACTAGTTTTTGGAAAACAGCTGCTGCTGATAACAATAACCCATTTTTGTGGTCAGCAGCTTTATGAAACGAATCTTGTTTTTGTCATTCGACAAGAATTTCTGTTGAGGAACCTATGCCATGGTTTTCTCATTAACGATTATCTCTCGGGGTGAGTGTAACTTGGCTCTTCGAAGATGCTCAGAGCTCTTTTCGTTTTCTGTACAGCATCTACGGGGTAACCATCGAAAACTACTGCCACGTTTGAGCCATAGTGAGCAGTCATATACTGTATGTATCTGTCGCTATCGCACCAAATGATGAGCTTCGAGGCCACACAACTTTGTGAAGTAGATGCCCCCCGTCGGAGGTAATTGGAACTTCATCCCGCTAGTTATTCGAGTGACGTCTAAAATATTGCAAAAAATTACGAAGTTCGAAAAAAATTATAAGCTTTGAAAAGCTTAATCTCGGAAACTATTGGGTCTACAGAGACAGTTCTAGTATGATATTGTAGCAAATTTAGTCTACTTTAAAAACGTCTTAACAAAGTTTTTTCAACAACTATTCCTTTATAGGTTATAATGGCCAAAATTTTTTAAAAAATTTTCGCGGTTTTTTCGATTTTTGACAAAGTTGCGTTCAGTGCTCGAGGTCACAAACTTAGATTATTCATTAGGCCAACATCATAAACAAGTCTGCAAAAAATCAGAGTCGTCCGAGTGAATAATGGCTATTAATTGCGAGTTGAATACTATAATACTATACTTTTTCCACGACCGTTATAAATGTTGCATCTTGAACGCGTTATTTTTAGTTCTTAATGCTTTTTTGGAGAAAATGACACGAAAAATTGTTTCTGATGTAAAACGTCACTGTCATCAGTTTCTTATTCAGGTATGTTAAATAGCACAAATATGGATAGCCGGTTTCGCTACCCATAACCTTTGTTACCGACATTTTGTTGGTGGGGCACGCTCGCCTGTCTGATCGCTATGATCAGAAAAAATCTCTTCAAAAGTCCATACATAGTGTTATACATCGTTGGAAAGGTAATTTCATGCTTTATCTCGTGGTGAGTGCGTAGTGTAATCTACCTCAATATAGAAGCCGATAGATGGCGTTATTTCCAAAGAAGGTTGTTTGCTCCCGGTTTTTGGAATGCAATTAATCTAGAACCTTAACAGTTAATACTGTTAGGAAATGAGCAGACTGTATTTTTAGAAATGTCTACATGAACAATATGACATATATGTTGAAAAGCATAGTAAATTAAATTGACGTAAGAGCGACTATTGCTATTTTTTAAAGAAAAATAAGATGAGCCAGGTGACGGGTGGTTTGTCAGTGATGTGACGGAAATAATGAAATCTAATTTAATTAAATGTTAGCTCCAAACAAATGTCATTTTATAGATTTTTCTCAAAGAAATTGAATACCATGCTAGTTTTCTTTACATAAACGAATTCAGCACAAAAAAAAATATAAATAAGTAAGTCTCAAAGTCTCAAATTTCTAAGGAATATTATTCATACATAATATCACACCACCATCACTGGTCAATCAATATCAATTGAATGGTCTGCCTATTTGCAATGGATCACAGAATTTCTTAGTGTGCAAATTTGTGTACACTCTCTAGAAATAGTGGGCAGAACTCATAAGTAACCGGGTCTACCGCTCTCATTGGTGAGTTTTAGGCGGTTCTAAATTAAATTAAATTTCATTGGTCAGAGGTAAAGACGCGAGATTTCCTTGGATATTATGACGCATGCGCTGTTTCATGCATGTATGTTTTGGCACGACAGTGGCGTTTCATCGTGTCTTATGTACGATTGATTCGCGATATAAATTAATTATAATATTCTGTTATACGCGAGTGTTTAGTGTTTTTATGCGATGGAAGTGACGAATGCGAGTAGTAGTGGTTCTAAAACCAATAATTCCAATCATAAGCGACAAGAGGAGAACTGAAAATGATCAAAAATGTATACGAAGGAGTATTCTTAAGATAATAAAAAAACCATCACAAGTACACATAAAAACAATGTTAAATAACTTAGGTATTTTATTTAATTTTTTTATTCTGCTCCCTCTAAAATGATACGCCTATGGAATTTCGTTCCCTTCGCACCTCATCTCCCTGAGCCGTCAATATGCTGGTGATGAATCACCCACACTATTTCGGAAGCAAGGTATAGCCGAATTATTCTGTCTATCCGGTTGAGTTTTTTCACGTTTTCTTTAAAAAGTGAAATAGCAGGATAAAACTTTTTATGTCTTACTCGGAAGAACATAAAAATATCTACATTTTAACGCCAAAAGGGGTTCGATATCTCTTTTTGTTATTAGGTAAGTTATTAGCAAATTATTGAGCAAAAAATAAATAATGATTAGAGGAACACGACGCGACGCTAACGAAGACCCACGCAATTGAGTGGGTAAATAACAAATTTGAAAATAATATTAACAAAAGCAATAAGTCCGATAATCTCACCGTCTAAAATGCCACACTACACATTAATACTCCACCTATTTTGATGGTCGATTTCAAGCCTCCAATGAGGGTTATTATCGGACCATTAATATACCTATTGCAGATTGTATAAGTTAACTCCTGCATTAATTGGGAAAGAATATAGCTTCATCGGTTCACAGTGAAATTCGAGACAAAAAAATCGTCCTCTCAGCCTTTGTGATATTAAATTGTGGGAGGAGGAAGCGGTGGGAGGCGCCTCTCGGTGCGGCGACGGCGGCGGAATGCGCGTGGGTCGCCCGATACTGGACACTGCTACATTAGTTTATTTTATTATTACTCGAAGCATGTAGAAATACTCTCCAGATTGACGTTAATAATTAGTTATTTATTATACTGTTTATTATTAGTATGTTTATATTGGATATTTATGTTTGTTATTATTAATTTCATTGCATGTATACTTCCCTATCGGAATCAGAACCCTAATTTGTTTCCTAAAATAATAGTAACCTAAGTTACTCCTTATTACAGCAGCTATCTGCCAGTGAAAGTCCCGGCAAAATCGGTACAGCCGATTCGATACAGCCGAATATGTAATATACATGAAGAAAATTCTATATATATTCACTCGTTCTGGTGGACGACTGATTGATAGTTTCTCTAGAATGTTACATATTGCTGATATACCCAATTCAAACAACACGCTAATAATTTCTAATAGGCAATATTAATAACCAAATGCGTTTTGTTGTAGATTTGATAGCAGAATCAAAAGAGAAGTAGACTTGACCCCAGAAGAGATACTTGCTCTACTTTCCCTGTATGAGACTAATCGTCAAAGACAGCAAGAGAGTGACAATTACCGGCAGCCCTGGAATAGATTTGAAAACTTTGATGTCGACAACCAAGGCGATTCTCAGGATCAAAGCGAAGAAAACTGGTTAGACAATCCCGTCTTCCCTCATGCTACTGGATATGATAAAGGAATCGGTCCTAAATACACGATGGCGCAGAATAATCCCCAAATGTATGAGAAGAAAGGACGATGGGGAGG
>CAXKVY010002432.1:0-15877 GCA_964058915.1 Tetropium fuscum
AGGTAACTACGCCGGGAAAGTTTGTACTACTGCCGACGTGGGATGTAATTTTGAAAGAACCACGGCACTGCCCGCTTTATCAACAAATTTATTAAAATAAGCATATTGCTCACTAAAACTGCCCTGTAATGAGTTGGCTTTATAGAACTCCAATATAAACCCTTCCCCAGCTTGCTCAATTTCTGTTCAAGTTGACTTAGCATTATTAAAAATCTGAATTACACTATCAAGGTCCTTTCTGCGATCAAATAGATGTTTAAACTGTTGTTTACCCTTTCCAAAGAATCCTGACGGGGTATCGCAGCCACTAATAGTATGAATGAATAAGGTAAATTCTTTACAATTGCGGACAATATTAGGTGACTGTTAGTTCTCCGAACCATACAACCGTTTTTTAACATTACCTTGAGCCTCTGTGCCCTCTGGAGTAAGTGCAATTAATAAAACAAGAAGGTCGACGTCTTGACCAACCACTACAACTTGTTGATTTTCCTGACATTTTCTGATAGTAGTGGCAACAATTTCGACATCAGCATCATCTACTGCAATATATGTTGTGCAATATATGTGCAATATATGTGGTGTGGTCAATGGTGGTGTGGAAACGAGTGCTTTTGTATAAATCGCAAATTTTTTTAAAAACTCCTCCAATATAATACAACCTTACATTAAATCATAGAGTTCCAAAATCATATCTAAAATACATGATTCGTGTATCTCTGTTAATGCAACCCCTAACTTCAATAGCGCATTTCTCGAAAACGTCTCTTCTAAACAATTTAGGTCATAAACACAATAAACACTTTTACTGGCAACATTTTTTGTGAGTATATTTTTCTTTTGTATGAAAAACTGTTTTCCAGAAAAACGCTTTTTAAGCTAATATATATGAATGATATGAATAATATGCTACTTTTATTCAAAATTCTAATGTAAATGTTTCTACTATTAAATTAACAAAACAATAATATCAAAAATATTAATTTATTTTATATAAAACTACTTTACATATACTCTTAATAAGGAGTTTCACACTACCACACGTTAATTATTCTGAATTACTTCAGCTGTTGAACCTTGATTACGGCATACACTGTGACGAATGTCTGACCGTCATTTGATTAGCGCATTAGCCGCCCCACCGGATTACGATCGCATTACCAGCTACAAGCACGGTATAAAATACATAATATGGATATTAATTAGTACCCTTGTCGTGCCCACAAAGCAACTACTTCTGGGTGTTGAAACGCGGGTTTAAATACGTGTAATTTATATACTGGACATAGCCGAGCCGCCCTGGTGTTTTTCTCTCAGCTTCCGTCAAATTTATTACCGACATTATTTTTTATCATTCTCGGCAAATGTGGAGTCTCCAGGAATTGCAGCGAGTTCATATATCAAGAAGACGTTGTGGAACGTGGATAATTTACTAAATCAAGTGGTTTTATTAACGCCTTCATTTCATTTTAATTACGCAAGTGTATAATTGAAGGAATTATTATGTTACCGAACTTTATAAAGATACATTATTTTTCGTATTCTTAATTGAAAAGAGCATCCATACAAGGTTTGCATGTCTGCTCCACCATCGGCAAGAAATGTTGCAGCAGTCCTTCTGAAGTAATGGCCGGTATAAATACTGGCATTTGAAAGTTTTAATATTCTGCAACATTTCTTGGTAAATTATAGATAGGTAGTATTTATTCTTACTGGCTGCCCAGTACATTTGCCTTTACTGTAAAACATTAATAGTGCACGGTGGTCAATATGATGTGGTCTTAAGCTCAACTCAACGCAAGTTCATAGACATTTCCATCTGTGACCATCTGTGACCAATAGTCCAGTAATTTAGGTTTGAATAACGGAAAAACTAGTACAATTTTGAAATTTCGCAGAAATGTTGTTTAAGGTATGTAATTGAACCCCAAACATTCAACATATTGAACAAATGTAAGAATGCTCAAGACATTGTGGAAGTCTTGAGCATTCTGTCTCATTGTGAAAAAGCCGCAAGCGAGCCGGCAATTCCGCCATGATGAAATTACGTCCTGAGTTTGTAATTTCATCATGGCGGCATTGTCGGCTCGCTTGTCGGCGAGCAATTTAATCCGAAATTGAAACGTATACATAATGTAAAAAAACACATGGAAACCTTTATAGAAACAAAGATAATTATTAAACATAAAGCTAGGCAAATAATGGGAGTCACTGATTGACAACTTCTATGCTGCGGTTTGACAAGATTAATTTGGAGACTTTGTCATTGCTAGTGTCATGAGCTCGTTTATGAGTGAAGAAGATGTATCTAATATTAATAAAAGGGCAGGCGAAATAGGTATGTCTGCTGCATTCACCCAGGAAAGACTTTTCAATATGACGAGGTATAACATTAATTTAGGTAAATATTAAATCAATAACATACCTGTTACATTCTTTTGTTTGTAATTTTATGCATCCGGGATTCCCGTCAATATTTAATCCCGGAGGGTCAGAAAGTGACACTTCAATCCCTGTCATAAGGGAGTAAACTTATTACCTCAGTCCCGGAAATACGAAAAAGAATTATATGTGATGAAATTATCGTTATATATAGGCTATACAAGCCATTCCCATTAACCGAATGCATGACCAACTTGATGAAATCTAATTACAGCATTACCATAATACCCGGTGCAATGTCTACCAAGCGACGCGACCCCAGACCAAGAAAAAGGTGGTCTGGGGACGCGACGTTCTGAACTGTGAGAACCGAGGTAAAAGGGCCTGAAATCTTGCACAGACCGATCTACTTGGCTTTCTGCACCGTTACGTTGGAAAAGAAACCATTAAAAGTTGAAATACGCCCGAGATCTGGGAAACTTTTAACACTACAAGTGCGGCGGAACATATTTAACATCACCGCGAAAGTCCTTTTCTAGCCGGTTATTTATAATTTAGGAAACTCGGGAAAACTAAAAGGTATTTTGTACACACTTTGGCCCTGTATCGGGTTCCTTTAGGGACATTTACAAATAGGCCTGTCCGCTATTTTCCGAAAGCACTGATGTAAGCATTAGAGCAGGATTGATCTATGGATCTGGTGTGTTTAGCAACAATTCAATTACCTGTAATAATTTATGTATATATATATATATATATATATATATATATATATATATATATATATATATATATATATATATATATATATATATATAAAGGGTCCGCCAATAAGCGCGCTCGATCTTTAAAATGAAATAAAGCAAGTTGTGTGAGAGGTATAAATGAAATTTATTTTTTGTTTGAAAGAGTATTCGAAGGCATTATGTATGGAAAATAATATCGGTCAAATGTCCACCTCGGCCTCGCTGGGTGGCGCGCATACGAGAAGTCCAATTTTCAATGACTCTGGCGCACAAATCGGGCTGTATTTCATCGATGGCGTGGCGTATGTTGACTTTGAGGGCATCAGTGTTTTGTGGTTGGTTTGCGTAGACCTGTTATTTAAGAAAACCCCACAAGAAATAGTCTAGTGGGGTTAAATCGCACGATCTCGGTGGCCAGTTATGTCGCCTCCGCGCGAGATAACCATTCCTCCGAAGCGCTCGTGCAGAAGATCCATTGTGGCGCGCGCTGTGTGGCTCGTAGCGCCGTCCTGCTGAAACCACATATCCTCGACATCCATATTGTCGATTTCATGCCAGAAAAAGTTCGTTATCATGGATCTGTATCGTTCGCCGTTTACCGTGATGGACACACCATCGTCGTTCTCGAAGAAATACGGCCCGATGATGCCTCCGGCCCAAAATCCACACCAAACAGTTACCTTTGCTGGGTGCATTGCGACCTGGTGGACCTCCTGTGGATTGTTCTCGGCCCAATAACGGCAATTCTGCTTGTTGACATTCCCATTTAACCAAAAATGTGCCTCATCGCTGAAGATGATTTTGCGACCAAAATCGGGGTCGACTTCCAACTGCTCTAAAGCCCAATCAGCGAAGATACGGCGCTGTCTATGGTCGTTTATTTTGAGCTCTTGTGTCAGCTGGATCTTGTACGGATGCATACCCAAATCCAGATGCAAGATTCGGCGAAGTGATGTTTCCGAAAGGCGGAGTTCCTGTGCGCGACGTGAAATTGACTGTCGCGGATTTTCACGCACACTATCGCGCACAGCGGCGACATTCTGGGCAGATCGGACGTTTCGACGACGCGTCGGTGTTGGCTGATTGTTCACCGAACCGGTTGCCTCGAATTTGTTAATCAAACGACGGAGAGTCGACTCAGCAGGACGATCAATTGCACCGTAAAATTGGCGGAGCGCGCGGAACGTTGCTCGAACCGATGAATGATTTTCGTAATAAGTTTTAACGATTTGCACATGTTGCTCGCGGCTGAATTAGTTCATGGTGATTTGTGAAGATACACTGAATAATAACAACTACGTTTGCCAACTCTACCACAAACAACATGGCCGCCATGAGCTGTCAAAGATCGAGCGTCCCTATTGGCGGACCCTTTATATATATATATATATATATATATTAGCTTTGAAGTTCTTTGGTATTCATATTTGTTTTGTGAAAAGTAATCTTGGGTTTGTAGCATTTCATTACTTACGAATTTTAATAAATAGAATATTCGTATATATATATATATATATATATATATATATATATATATATATATATATATATATATATATATATATATATATATATTTTAATTTCATTTATAATTCGTGTAATAAAATTACCATTTGGACAATATTTTTACTTTAAATAAAGATTCTAATTTTATTTCCACTCGCTTTGTAATCTACTTTATGTGATACTTTATTTCATTTTTTAATTTGTAATTGCTATATCAATTTGAATATGTTGTATGTAGTCGTAGATGCTCAATGTTCGATTGAATCTTGGGTTAAATGACATTTTGATTGTTTGATATGAAAATTGTTTAGTTAATGATTAATTATATGTATATTTAGGTTTTTAACTGTTCTTGAATTTATTTTTATTTTAAGTAATTACATGGAGTTTTTTTACCAGTAAGGTTTAAAATGTCCTTGTTATACGTCACCTTTTCATTGAACAATTCAATGTGTCGTCGATAATATATGCACCGTCCAATTAAGCCGTAATATTTACAGTTCCAAACAGTGAAAATTGCGCAACATTTTTCATGTTGACGAGACGTGTTTCTCAGTTCCCTCGCATAAACGATTTAAATGGGTGATGCCTCTCTTTGTCTATGATTCTTCTTCTCCCAATAAGTGACATTGAAAATCAAAAAGCACATTTCATAACCGGATTTGTGGATATGTATATTTAATATATATATATATATATATATATATATATATATATATATATATATATATATATATATATATATATATATATATATATATATATATATATATATATATATATATATATATATATATATATATATATATATATATATATATATATATATATATATATATATATATATATATATATATATATATATATATATATATATATATATTTCCGGATCAAATATTATATTAATTGTTCGCTTTTTACTAGTTACGCATGGTTTTTATTTAAATGCGCGGTGGGCCTCACAAGTATTTTTTGTTACTAATTTATCGATGAAAGATCGACTACTAAAAGGCGTATCTAATAAACTTTGCACAGAATTCATCTTTATGCAGACAATGTGCACCCAGAAATTTGCATCGGAACGTTATTGTTGTTTCTTTCCCTTTATTGTGAATGTGTAAATAAGAAAATGGTAAAGATTTCCACACTAAACCATTTTAATTAATAAACCTAGACTTTTATGTGTACTTATCGTCTTAATTAATAGAGAAAATGTTTTCGTGTAAATGTACATTATCCGCGTTCCCACATCCGCACCATAAAATTCCACTTTAAATAACTAAAATGTACGTGAATACTCTGCATTACCAATTGTTTTATGTAGTGTGTGCTATTTACAGTCACAAATTCCATCGCTGTAAAACAATTCAGTGAACAAAGTTATACAGTGGCAAGCAAATATCAAACATATTAAATAAATAAAAGTGAGTTAGAAATGTTTTGTTGTAATACCATGTATACGCGGGGTATACATGATTATAATCTGTGTTCCTGCAAACATAACGACTTTATTCCTGCAAAAATAATACGATAATCAGTTTAAATTCTTCGCTATAATATTATGTCAGTTATATTTTAGTATCTAGGTGTGTAAGTGAAAGGTTTGTTAAAACTACGTGGGAGAAGCCCCGGAGATTATCTACTACATATGTACATACGGGGTGAGTAAAAAGTATGGGACTAATTCGAGACAAAATTCTCCCTTAGTTTGTGATAAAAACGCTCAGAGAAACCAATTTTGTTTTTTAAAGGCGCACATTTCGAAAAATAGCTTTAATTTCTTCCCTCACGTCGTATTTGTTGATATTTGTTCATCATTTGTTATGTGTTCATATAGATTTTTCCTCATTAAAGTACCTAAGAAATCACACCCTATATATATATATATATATATATATATATATATATATATATATATATATATATATATATATATATATATATATATATATATATATATATATATATATATATATATATATATATATATATATATATATATATATTAAACCACTCTGAAGATCCTCAAAGAAGGTGACAGAACTTGTACAATTTCTAAGTGGTTCGTTTCCGTGTGTATGTCCAGATATAAGACTGGTAAGTGTATCTTCCTTATTATTCGTCTATTTACTTATTTCTCTATGTAATGAAATGCTACAAACCCAAGATTACTTTTCACAAAACAAATATGAATAGCAAAGAACTTCAAAGCTAATACCACAGGAGAAATATAATGCCAAAGTTATTTAAAATGCAGCTACTAAATTATATTATATATAATATAAATATTAATATTTCGTCTAGGAGAATCGCATCCTGTATCCTGCAAAAAGTTCCTTATATCATATAGTTAAATGTATCTGAGATTTATTTCCACTGTCGTTATTTTAATTGAGATTAAATATAACGAACGTAAGAAGAAGTTGTACAATAAATACTTTTCAACTTCACATTTATTCTCCAATATTTTTACTATTGTACAAAAAGTATCCTTTAAAAATAGGTCGCAAGTAAATCGTAACTCTTAACTAGTTCGATATAATCAGCCTGGGAGTCCGGAAATATTTTTCCTCTGATATTACGGCAGTCGGTCTTAATTTCACCTAAAAGACGGTTCGCACGGTTAAATCTTCCGCGAATTCTTTGCCGTCAAAGACATACCTTTTAACTTGTTTGATCTCATCCGTCAGGATAGGGGAGACTCCGGATGCGTTACGTAAAAAATAGACAAAGCTGAAGCACCTGATTTATTTAACGACGACCTTTCTCGATTTAATGGGTCATGAAGGGCGCCGTGCTTAAAAGGGGAGCGACACGAAAATGATTTTATTGGCATAAAACTTATAAGTTTCTGCTGATATAAAGGTTGGCGGGTATGTGTTGTTTACGATTTTAGATTATTTTGAACTCGTGTGGCATTAAAATGTGCACAGGATATTTTAAAATATCGTCCAAGTTTATTTTTAAATTATTATGACTATTATGACCACGTAGAAAGTAGAAATCGCATTGACATAATTATTATAAATAGCATATTTCATTTATTATTTTATTATTCACTGTAAACTTGTTTTGGTATTAAATTTTTTACACTAAATATCAAATATCAGTGCTAGATTTATTAAATGTTATGTGCAATCTCAAAATTGAAGATTTTGCAGAATTGAAGAATTTAATCAATAAAATTTGACAATAATAAATATGTAAATAATGTATAAGAATAATATCTACCTAGTGGTCAGATGTTTGTATGTACCTACCTTCAAGTACACTTACTGTAAAAGTCATATTTAGATGCCTTGATCGTTATATGATTAGTTAATATTTCTCCATATTTATTTAGAAGTTTGCGATACCTATATAGAGATACTAAGTATTTTACAGAATTAATACAGACACTTTTTAGATATAAATCATTTATTGTAACAAGCTATTTGCCAAGAAAGACTGACTGTTAAATTAATTTGACGTGTACCTATGACAAAGAGTGATGAAAAATAAATACTGTAATACTGTAATTTACTCAATCTTAGTTTTTTTTCTTTTAGTTATAGTAATTAATTTTATATATCCGTAGGGTTTTAAGATATCTACACTTTGTTACGTTCACTTTTAATAATTAACAATTAGAGAATCCAAAATTTATTTATTGTAGGTATATTTGACGGATAAATTGATTTTTAAGCAGTGACTACGCGTTCCCTTTAGCTTGTGTTTAGAAATTCTGGTCGGCATATGACTTTCGTTAGTCGATTGCATCCATCGATATTGCCACAGCGCATTTAATAGATTAGTTGTCATAGATTTACAACAAATATCTTAGTGCGGATCTGTGTCGCCTTATTGTTTTGTGAATTGAATATTGGCAGTTCTGTGACGCTGGCCTGGGTCGGCAGATATATGGTCTAATTTCCTCGGGCGTTGGCCTCGTAGCTTTCTTTTAGCTAGACGCGTGAATGGCATACTATTTTTTCAATGTGTTAAGAGTTTAAATGATTTTCTTAGTTAAATAAGGTATTATGTACATTCCGATATAATGGGATAATACAAGGAAATAATTGTTGAGATTTTGGCCACTATAATTGTTGTTTTTACTTCTTCATCCATTTCCATTTCTATTTTCAAATCTTTGCTTCTGTTATTTCAGTCCATTTTATATGTATGTTATATTTTCTTTATTCACATATGTTATCATTCTTGCGCATTTGTTCTCGCATTATCGACGCGTATATGACTATTTTTTAATAATATAATTCTGTTAAACGAATGAATTATCAATTGTGTGGAGTGGAGGAATTGTAAAAGTGCTTGAAAATCCGTCAACAATGCGTTGGTGTCTTAATAACGAATAAAGCATAAAAAAGAGGTAATTTATCATCCGTAGTAGTGCAGAGCAAAAAAATTTAAAGCCTTTTACATTTGCGTTTAAAACGTTAAAAAGACGGCTGGATAATAAGTAACGGTCATTATAGGAATCACAGACCTTTAATTTAGAATATAAAGCAATCCTTTGCCGTAGATTAATCTCTCAACCTACAATGATATAAATATCAGTGTCCGCGGTCTTTATTATCGTTCTATTTATTAAAACTATCAAACTATCTACCTTAAAGCCACTAGTCTACTTAGAAATTTATAGCGTTTAAATCGTACGCTGTCTTTTTATCAGCGCATCTATTCTAAGTAATAAATATCCAGGGTTCGGATAACAGGCTTTTGTTTCGTTAAATCTTTATTTTTATCACCCGGAAATAATGTGTGTATTGTCGGATATTTCTACAGGGCTTTGGTGTTCAATTTTTAACGAAATGAATTAAATATATCCTGCGGTTGGTAGCACTGATATCCAAGGCACCCCAGGGAAGCCGTCAGGTGGTTGCGTCTCTTCCCAGAAGAGCAATAATTGCTTAGTGAAGTATCCCATATAATAGTTCATCACAAAAGATGCATTAGAAAAAACAAACAATAATGACAATAGTATATCTGGAAAATACGTTGATAGTCGTTATTATCTTTTACTTCCCGGCTTATGCATTTGATTTTAATTTATGGGTTAAAATAAAAGGTAGGCAACAAGCAAGTAACAAAAATGTGTGTGATAAATCACAAATTTCTCCTTTGATATTATATGATTATCAATTTACAGCACCGACAGTCTATCATTGCATAGAGCAATGATAGATGCAATGATAGATAGACCGAGTATAATAGTTGCAATAAACATCGTTGGCTTCTATCATCATATTATGAATTATTTTATGAGAGGAATTATATTTATTTTTATTTAATTAAATTTTGATTATTTTATATTGAACGCGAAAAAACTTTTATTTTATTAATATGTCAATGTTTACACATTTTTCACATTCGGAAATAAATGAGAGTGACTTATACCCCCTTCCGCAATTAAAATAAAGCCGTTTGGGCATTGAAGCGCTGTCTGAGTCACTCTCACTTATATTCGAAATCGAGTATAATTTTATATTTAAATTTTACCCCGGCTAAGCTCTTGACCTTCTTCCAAATCGAGAATTAAGATTTTACCTCAGTAGTCGGTTCAGGAACACTGCTGATACAACACCCTGTACACACATATTTAAACAAAAACAGATATAAATTTATTTATAAGAGAATCAAAAGCAAAATCAACATATCAATCTTTTGAAATAAGTAATTTACACTCTCTTAACACAGAAAGATGTCATAAAATAATTATTAAAGTATGAACATTCCTATAAAACAGCTATAGGTACCTTGTTTCATTTAATTCATCTTTATATTGCCCTTTAAACATGTGATATCTGCAACACTCAAAACACACCGCTGTTTTGTGGGTGTTCAAACTAATTCTTTACAACAACTGTCATTTTCATTAACCAAGATGGTGGCTTCAGAAACCTTTGTGGTTTATATTTTTTATTTAGTGATTTTTATTAATATATTGAGCTCAATTTGGAAATAAATTTTGTCTGGTAAGTACTTAATATTTCTCTACTTTTTGTTATACTTTATTATTACGAATTCGTTAACTTTTGCAGATGCTAGCTTTATTATAATAACCTAGGTACCTTTTACTTAATAGTTTAATACTTACCTTTACCTTTACCTAGAGACAATACTAAATAAATACAGGATCTCTCAGTAACAATTTTGGTACAGCAAAACAAAACTTCCTTCAAGGCATTCTTTAACCTATTTTTAACTACCTAATTTTAACTATATTTTTAATTAAATTGTTTGCAACAAATGAACCCTCGTTTTCGTTTCTTCGACGTTGTTTTCTTTTCTTCCTTTATCTTTGTATTCTTTACATTAATATTATATCACTTTTACAGTATCTCGCTACGTTTGAATTTCTATATTTTTTATTATATGTTGAGATTTACTGGAAATCATCCCAACAAATCAGCATAATTATATATGATATTTTATATTTTACGGTACACCATGTTTTATTTTGACAAATCTTATAATATGATCTTATCTTATAATATTTATGTACTCATTATATAAAAAGTTATTTTTATATTAACAATTTTGTCTAATCGATTAAAATTATGTTTATTAAAGTTCGTTTTGTTCATTCTTTTTATTATATTTTCATTATATTTTGTTCATTAGAAGTTCGTATGTGTTTTTTGTCGAAAAAGCATTTTCGTAAAGGTTTAAAATGTCAGCACTTTTCGTTATTTTGACACGCTAACGCCATTGCTACTCACATATTCCATTGGCGTGTTAATTCTCTCGGGAAAATACATATATTGTAATCTTAAGCCTAAGCTAATGCAAACATATGTATGGCTATGCTCGGTAAAACGGTGCTGAAAGATATGAGTGTTTTCAACACGAACGCCTGGCGTTTTATCGAAATTAATCCTGAAAGGTTTTGTCTGAGACTCAACTTCCGGCCAAGAAGTCAACCGTTATTGGATTAAAGGACTTATCTGAAACGTTTAGTGATTTTCATTGAGGCTGTTTTGTAAATGACAGGCAGAATTAATTTTATTATATCTAGGCGGATCCCGAGAAAGTTGCAGCATAGGCATAAATGGATTGGGTCTACCCTGACAAGTTCCGAAAAATCCTGCCTTTTTCTACGAGCGTTTTATGTTTGAGCCTTATTGCCTAATTTGGAGTCTAGCAAAAGAGTTTTGGGGGTGTGAAAAATCACAAACACCATTAATGAGAATAAGAAAAAGAATAATACACAAGTTTAGAATATAAGGAATAAAAGTTTTTAAAATATGCTTACAAACGCTACGCTAACAGAACGTAACATACCATTGGCGCATCCGGCATAATTTAAAATAGTTCGTATAAAGAATGTTACATATATTAGTGAAATATTTTAAGCTAATTATTTTGTGCTCAAGGTTAGTAGTGATCATCAAAATTTGTAAATTCTATTTTTTTTATTTTCGAACTGTACTGTACTATAACTTTTAAATTTATTTTATTTTATATATTATATTTATAATTTTATATCAAAGAATGACAGTGACGTACGTGGTTTTCCACAAATACCAAAACACTTAACACTAGACTTGACGCACATTTCGCCAACCAAGTTGGCATCATCGGGATATGATTAAAACTGATCAACCATCTTCAGGATCAAAAATTATTATTATGTATTTTAATTTTTTTACTGTTTTTTACTCGTTCTTAGTGTTACATAGTAATGTTGAAGTGGAGATTTCCATTTTTCAATAAAATAGTGTCTTCGATTAAATGAATTATTTCTCAGTTATGTGAAGAATTGTAAAGCAATTTGCTAGTAAAAACAAATAAACGCAAGAGGTTACCCGAATACAACGGTGGTGTAACGCACACATGTGATGAGTGCCCTTTTGGTGGTTGAAACTGATTTTTGAAAAGCATTTTAGTCCAAATTCTCATATGGTCAAATGTGGTAAGTGAAATCTGAAAGTTGTGAAGGATAACGCCATCTGTCATTTGTGGTATTCCCATTCAAATATGTAAAGATCACTTAACACATTCCCAGTATGAAATGATCATTGCATTTTGGTTGGTGAGTAGATACCTACCACGCTTGTGTTAATGAAAGTAGTTTTTTTTTGGTGTTGTTACATGTGATTTTGTGAGGTGCCCTTCACGAGGAGGTCAAAAAATATTCAATATGTTAAAAGTTGAGGAGAATAGAGAAAGGAGTCAAATAAAAGAAAGTAGAAGTGAAATTGTATTATTATTGCACACTTGGTAAAATATTAGATGTTGTTTTTTCTGTCAAAAAAGTGGACTCTAATAATTCGGAACCTGAAAAGTATCAAGTGCGATCCGAAAGCTTCGCGGATATCCCCACAAATTTTCGGAAATATTTCAAGGTGCGGTCGTAGTTTGCCCGCGCCCAAAAAAATTGACATCGGAGGGTCAAATCTAATGAAAAAAATTCACCCCCACAGATGCCACTGAGTTTCAATTTTTTCACTTTTTTCTCAGACTCCACACTCGATTTAATAAGAATAGACACTTTCCCGATCCTTCAAGGCGTGATTTTTAGGAGTGAAGCAACCACATGCGGTTTTGGGGACTTTTTGGAATCATCTTCAATTGCAAAACCTATTTTTTTTCTAATTATGTTAATATTAAAGGACTGTCTAGTCTCTAATCGATTCTAGTACATGATAAAATAATAGGATTACTTTTATATTAGCATTTGAAATGTTAAAAAAGGCAAGTGGATGATAAGTAGCGGGCATTATAGAAATCCCGCAAAGACCTTTAATTTAGAATGTAAAGCAAGCAATCCTTTATCGTAGATGAATCTTTCCCAACCTCTAAGCCTCTAGTGATATAAATATCAGTGTCCGCGCTCTTAATTATCGTTCCATTTATTAAAACTATCTACCTTAAAGCCACTAGTCGACTTAGAAATTTATAGCGCTTAAATCTTACGCCGTATTTTTATCGGCGCTTCTATTTTAAGTAATAAATATCCAGGGTTCCGATAAGGCTTTTGTTTCGTTAAATCTCTATTTTATCACCCGGAAACAGTGTGTGTGTCGTTGGATATTTCTACAGAGATTTTGGTGTTTAATTTTTAACGAAATACATTAAATATATCTTGCGGTTGGTAGCACTGATATCATATGCATCCCGGGGAAGTAAGATAATTTTACTGGATGAAATAGAGGAGTATGTGTTACTAAGGGATTTTTATTTGAAGTATGCCAAGTAGGAGATAGCTGTCTGACTGACATTTTCTGATAGTCATAAATTACATATATTGACAGAATGAAGATTTATCTACATTCTATTTTACGAAATTTTTCCCTATCTTGAATAATTTGGGTATTATAACTTTTTTGTCATATTAAAAATAAGTAAGTTATCTAGCCATCAGTGTAGATTACGACATAATTAAACAGAATTTACTAATTAACCATCCGCCAATAAACCAGATTGTAACCATTTACCAGTATTAAGTCTAAATTTACCAGAAGACCATGATGATGTAAATTAACAAACATTGACGTATCTTCTGTGGTATCGCAGAATATGCGATCCGACAGATGGTATGCCTAAATAAACAAACGGCCAAATGACATTGATATTTATTTTTTATATTTGTTGCTATTATTTATTTATGAAAAGTCAATTATTCCACGTTTTCACCTTTATCTATATGTGAGGAGAGTGCAAAAATTTTGTTACGTTACCTAAACGTTGCATATAAGTAAACGAGCCGGATCCATACATTTTTTTTCATAATCTCTAAGGAAACTTCTCTAATCTATTGAGCCTTGTCTCCGCAGAAGTTAAAATGTGTTTGTAATATTTTCTTCTCCCCTCCCAAGTCGACTTTTTCCCTCTTGTTTTCGATCGCCATACAATAGCATTCGAGACCCAGGAGATGCCATTAACTTTTTAGGAAACGAATATCACCCAGGCGACCGGGATGCCTGCCTCTTGAGAGACCTATTAGATCGCGAATTCAAACCTACACAAACCTCATTTTATATTAATAGTCTATTTAACTTTATTCCGACCCGATTATGGCGGAAATATTGAGGTAATACGATGGGCTTTTGTTTCTACCACTTCCAGCGGTCGATGCGAGTTAAGCACTTAAACACATCGGAAAACATCGTCACAGCTTTTTATTTTACAAGAAACACGCGTAGACTCTGTCTACATTACTGCCTTGCAGGCGATGTCTAAACTAAGCTGGTAAAACAATGATAAATGGAGATACTTTACACTGTACCTATTATTATACGATAACTATTTTAGTAGATTGTTAAAAATATGCGATCACTTTAATTGTTATTAATGGTTTTACTATAAATTTAGTAAATTTAATAAATGAGGAAAGAAATGTTCATAACATATGTTTAGTGAATCTAACATATACTAACCTTGTATTATATCTTATCACAGATAGACATTATCTTGCAACTAATATTTAAAATTTAAAGAAATATATATGCATTTACAAGAAAACCACAATGTCTTTATTATTTTCTATAATCGTGATGAATAATCAAGTAATATCTATATATATAAGTAAGTTTAGATAACGTTTATAATCTATCTATCTATACTTATCCGTCATACACTTTGATGCTTTCTTGGTTACTTATTTAATTCTTATTTTATGAACTCTCTGAAACAGCTATGAGCTTAAAGCTCCCTCTGTTGATATATAATAAAGCAAATTAATACTAAGCAATATGGTTATTTTACAAGTTTACTATTGAATTATTTATTGATTTTATCATTATATGGATATTACCTTCAAAATGCTATGTGAGGTGAGTGCTTGTCTTTATTAAGCTTCTACTCTACTTAGATTTGTTTAAACGAAATCGTTATCTATTTGATTTCATTTGCTAGCAAATATTTGTATTTCGGTACCTGTCTTGTGTTTCTATACTTCTGAAGCTGTAGTGATTCCTTCTCCCTTTTATTAGGAAGTAAACTGGAATACCTGCATCTCTGGATACCTGAATCAATGTTGCTACTTAATGTGATGATTTACTATATTCTGTTTCTTTTAGTCCATGCTATTTTAATAGCGTTAATTTATTTCTCCCATAATCGTAATTGTATAAGTATTTCTGCGAAAAGGTTGGTAGTATTTGTTAATTTCATGTTACTTAGTTGTTCCTTCTCTTCTATCTCGTCGTTAACTTCTTCCCCAGCATTTTCTTTTCCTTTTACTATCCTGAGTAATTTCTTCGATAGCGCTATCGACATATGCGTTGAGACATGATTGACCG
>CAXKVY010002433.1:0-18097 GCA_964058915.1 Tetropium fuscum
AATAATAAATTTACAGTTACTAAAGATTTCCCATCTTTAGATCTTGTTCCCGAAATAAAGTTTGTCATTATTACATAAAATATACTTATAGGTAATTATTTATATACTGCGCAACTTATTCAACGCACAACCAAAAAGTTAACTCAAATTTGACGTTATGTATTTTCGACAATTTTTGTTCGTTTTGGTCGATTTTTTTTTCAAATTGTAGGTTTTTCTCTTAGGAATATCACTGTCTTAGTTGTTTTGGTAAAACGAATGATTTTGATATTATACCAGGTGCTATAAAAATGTTATGTTTTTTTCCGAAATTTCAAAACGTCCTGTGGGCTATACAAGGTATTGCAAGTTATTGCAATTATAGCCAATTTAAAGCCTCATGTTTTTTCTACATTTTCTTTTTTGTTCATTTGTTTATCTCTGTTACTTCATAAAATATCCAATTTTTGAGTTGCCGTGATTTTTATTAAACTTATTAACTTTCTTTTTTGTCAAGTGCACATTATTTATTACTCATTATACTGGTTCAATGCCTCATTTTGCGTTCTGTTTTCCTTGATATCTTATAATTTATTGAGAGATGCAAGGTGTTTTAGAAGAGAAAAAGGTCTTAAAAGGACAAACTCAAAAAACATACCTAGAAAAATGGATTGCTTTAATCAATAAAACAAGGAATAACAGGAAATAAAACAAAAGTAAATAGAGAATTAGTATCTGGTGTTTCCACCCCTTCCGCGAATGACCTCCCGACATCTTTGGTTCATACTTAAAACCAAAGTTCTGATTAGGTTCTGATCTAGGCCATTCCATAATTCGACTAGGGGTCCTTCCAATTCTTGTAAATTTTGGGGTTGTCGTCCGTCACTTCGTAACCGCCGACCAATAAAATCCCAAACATGTTCAATGGGGTTAAGGTCGGGGCTACGGGCTGGCCAGTCTATGTGATCAATTCCTACTTCTTCAAGATAATTTCTCACGATAAGACTCGTGTAGGGACGCGCATTGTCTTGCATAAGTAAAAAATTGGGTCCTATATAGGGGACATAAGGCAAAACATGTGCTTCAAGAATGTCAGTGATGTATCTGTCAGAATTGAGATTTCCATTCACAGTTACCACGTCCGTTCGCCCAGTCAAAGATATTCCGCCCCACACCATGACGGATCCACCTCCATATAAAGTTGTGTGTAAAAAATTGTATTGACTGTATCGCTCATCGGGTCTTCGGTAGACGCGATTACGTTTGTAGACGCGATTACGTCTGTCACAATTATACAAACTGAACCTTGACTCATCAGTCCAAAGAATACGTTCCCAATCTGCTTCCATCCAATTAACATGCTCATTGGTAAAATTCAATCTGGCTCTTCGAAGATCTACTGTTAATGCGGGTCCTCGAGCAGCAATCCTGGGTCTTAAATTTGCCTCCCTCAGTCGTCGGCGTACAGTTTGAACGCATATGAGTGGACCACCTGCATCTTGAAGTTGTGCTCTTAAATGTGTTGCAGTTATAAATCGTTGTCTTACAGCATTTACTCTTAAAAAGCGATCCTGGATAGCAGAGGTAACACGAGATCTACCTTGACCGGCCCGTCTGGAATGTTCTCCTGTTTCCGCGTACCTTTGAATTGCTCTCGCTATAGTTGTGTGAGACACTCCCAACCTTCCAGCTATGCAGTTGTAACTCCACCCTTCACCATGTAATGTAGCTGCCTCAACACATTCATCACGTGTTAAATTTCTGGTTTGGCGTTCCATTATTCACTAATTATTGCTGGACTGTCGATAAAAAACTAATGACACAGTTGTCAGTTTATGACGTGTAATTTCCATAGCTTGCTAGCTGTTTGAGTTGTCCGATAAATGCATTTCATGTGAATAAAAGCATATGGTGTTTCAAAACGGTATATTGCATGAAGTAACAGAGATAAACAAATGAATAAAAAAAGAAAATGTAGAAAAAACATGAGGCTTTAAATTGGCTATAATTGCAATAACTTGCAATACCTTTTATAGCCCACAGGACGTTTTGAAATTTCGGAAAAAAAACATAACATTTTTATAGCACCTGGTATAATATCAAAATCATTCGTTTTACCAAAACAACTAAGACAGTGATATTCCTAAGAGAAAAACCTACAATTTGAAAAAAAAATCGACCAAAACGAACAAAAATTGTCGAAAGTACATAACGTCAAATTTGAGTTAACTTTTTGGTTGTGCGTTAAATAAGTTGCGCAGTGTATCATAACAATAATAATCAGTAACAATATAAACAGTAACAATATAAAAAATAATAAATGTTTATCCAAGTTTTCAATGGATATTGTAAAAAAATATTTCCTGCATAAATAGCATAACAAAATAGAAATAATTCCGTCCCCGCTGCAAAAGGTTTCCGATTTCAAATAATAGAACAAACAAATTTTTTTAAAAAAATCACAAAATCGTATCTGGTGTCGAGGACTTCTGAAGATTCCCTGTTTTATGTATTCATTGCCGCGACTATACAGCGTTGTCGAGCTTTTTTGTCGAACAGGCATTTTATACTATCTGGATCAACAGAATTACAATAATCCATGTAGGATCTGCAAATGAAATCATCTGCAGCAGGATATGAAGAAGCCACTTCACTCTGTATTCTTTAAACACTATAGAAGACATAAACTTATTCAAAAGGCTGACCCTCGACGCTCCAAGTGCCAATGTTTGAAACCGAAAAAGTACAGGAAACAACTACTCAGAGGGCAAATAGCCTCTAATGAATTATACTTGTAAATCTGATTTGGGGGCTACGGTTACATCAATTCTTTCACCAGACGTAGTTTCGAACTCATTGGTTCTCATCAGTACACTGTATATAAATGAAAGGATAAATGACGTGAGTATACGGTTCAAGCAGTTTAATGAAGGAGAGAGATAGATATATCCTTCTAGCGGAATGTGTTAATATCCGCACTCTAGATAAAATTTAATTAAAACGAATCGATTCAATTCAAAACGGTTGTGGAACTTATTTAAATCTAGCAATATCCAAAATGTATCTACATCTAGGAACATATAGCAGTTTAGGGAACAATTGAAAGTCGTTGAGCAAGTGTTCCGCGTCGTACGTATTCTTGCGATTCTGGATTTAATTCAAGGTTTTCGGGGAAACGTCTTCACTTATATTAAGGTTTTGTTTCACTATGAAATAGCTCCCCATTTGTCAGGGCGTAGGGGACATAAATACTGAAGTGTGGGGTGCGATAAAATGCCTTAATAGCGAGTAAGTTGGAAACTGGAGTTGATATGGATTTTTTAAAGCGTATGAATTGGTTACGGTGGGACATTGGCGTGTTGCGTGTCTTCCGCTGTTTACATTAACATATACACTTGTTAAAAACGGTAAGTGGGACGATGTCTGAATGTTTTTACGCTGATAATTCCAGGAAATTCTTAATGCATAAGGACAAATGAACTCACAGATTCCGTTTGGCGATAACCCCTATGACAAATTGTTATGATCTCCGTATTACGGAAGATAAGATTTTAACCCATTACGTAGATGTAGCAACGTGAAATTCTTCGGAACATGTTCAGTGACAATATATCAGGGTTTGATGTATTGATGACGGGGCGATTAATAATTTGGATTGCAATTAATGCCTGGCGCGCCGTCAAAGAATTATGATTGAATGAGCATACCTTATACAGGACGGTTGAAATATGAGGAACAGATGGTGCGACAGGTTTTTACAAATGCTCATATAATGATTTTGTAGAATTTCTGGTCTTAGTAGACATACTAGCTAAAAGATTTTCAAATATCTAACCCAACTGGTGCCTCATATTTTAAAAGAATGCATCTCGTTAACACAAAAAATACAACAAAGATGTACATCAGTACAACCAAAAGTACCACAAAACAATGTAATAGGATTATGTATATCTGATTATGTATGACCACATTGGCTTTCTTTTTTGAGATAATGACGTCACTGACATTTTCTTAAATAACAATCAAATTTTGTATTCTAATATTTATATTCTAATATACTCTCTGGTTCCACTAATATTTCTCCCCCCCTATAGTTTTAATAATCTCTGTGGTTCCACTAATAATTCCCTTATAATTATCTTGCGAATTTTCACTGACCTCGCAACAAAACTCCTAATCGATAGATCGTTTAAATAGGCTGACGTTTGTTGCCAAAACGGTTTACAATTGCTTGTAAAAATCTTCAGAAATTTTAACCAATATGAGCTGTGTAATAGTCCTAATAATGCCGCGGATTCTCTTTGTGTATTGTTGGGCGCTATCGACACAATGCTTCCTGGTACAACGTCGCACCAGTAGAACAATCTGTGCACTGTTACTTATTTTTACTTTAATACATAATACCTTAAATGAGGCTTTCTAGTGAAGGTATTTTTAATTAAATTAAATGTTACTAATACCTTGTATAGCTTTGTGCTGTACAATATATATATATATATATATATATATATATATATATATATATATATATATATATATATATATATATATATATATATATATATATATATATATATATATATATATATATATATATATATATATATATATATATATATATATATATATATATACATACATACATACATATATATATATATATATATATATATATATATATATATATATATATATATATATATATATATATATATATATATATATATATATATATATATACATACATATATATATATATATATATATATATATATATATATATATATATATATATATATATATATATATATATATATATATATATATATATATATATATATATATATATATATATATATATATATATATATATACATACATACATATACATATATATATATATATATATATATATATATATATATATATATATATATATATATATATATATATATATATATATATATATATATATATATATATATATATATATATATATATATATATATATATATATATATATATATATATATATATATATATATATATATATATATATATATATATATATATATATATATATATATATATATATATATACATATATATATATATTTATATATATATATATATACATATATACATATATATATATATATATATATATATATATATATATATATATATATATATATATATATATATATATATATATATATACCCAGAGGCACAAAATTCGATCCATCTAAAATTACCAAAAATTCATTTGAAAATATTTTCCTAACTATAGGTTCGATTTACATATTTTTTTTTGAAATTGTAAATTTTGACCATATACAAGGTGTATCAATTACATTGGATTTTTGCATAAACTTTGCAACACTCTGTGGTAAGTGCAAACAATAAAAAGATGAAAATTTTAGTACAGAACTTTAGAGTAGTCTCTTCATGACAATTCATTTTTTAATTCATGTCAATATCTTTATTAATAGGGAAGATATGATTAATTAAAATAATAACGTAGTTTTTCAATTTATAATTAACATTAACTTTTAACTTCACAAACAAAGAACCAACATACAAAATTTCTCGATAATGAATGTAACAATATTTTAAAATTAACACCAAAAAGAAACTTAAAAAACAGTTAATATCTTGTATTGCCTCCCCGAGCAAGAATTACAGCTTCCATGCGTCTTGGCCTCCCCTCAAATATATGATGAATGCATCCTTGAGTCATTGCAAACTTTATGCAAAAATCCAATGTAATTGGGACACCTTGTATATGGTCAAAATTTAAAATTGAGCTGATATTCAGTAGCACATCATATATATGTATGTATATATATGTATATATATATATATATATATATATATATATATATATATATATATATATATATATATATATATATATATATATATATAATTACCCCCGATTATCCGTAACCAATTTATCTGTAAGTTTATACATATTAAAAACATCATTTAGGCATTAAGAAACAGTGTTTATTATTTTTGTTCCTACTTCGGTTTAAACGAAATTTGGGTTATCTGAATCTGATCCCGACCGTTTCAGATGTGTGTGTTAAACATGTCCCTGTGTAAACATGTCCCACAATTGTATGCAAGGCCCATTTTAAATTTTATATTTTCTATTTAAATGGTGACAACAGCCAAGGTGGCTTTTTATATAATTATTTCTACGACATCCAGTGTTTTTACAAACCAAATTCAGTGTTTCAAAATTCAAACTCCTGTCAAGTGGAAGAATATAAGTAATAAGGAATAAATAAAACAGTTCGTATCCAGAGTAAACAACAACGAACCACATCATTCTAGCAGTCGGACCTGGAAGAACTATTTGCAGCTTCTAGTAACCATAATCAAAGGCGACTACTTCCCAGCGCCAGCGCCAGCGTGGTGAGTGTTAAAACTGAATCAGTACTTCGTACGTAAGTGAAACTATGTATGGATTATAAAACGTCACAATATAAACATTTTCTGAAATTTCATTTAGCTTAAGATATATTTGTGATTATATATTTGTGATTATTTATGTATTAACATAAGTTATCTCAGGTCAATTTAGGGTGTTGATTAAAGATATCAAATCGTAAATATTAGACATCAGATTAAGTCCTAGGTAATAGGTAAGTAATGGTGGTCGCCTATTCAATGTGCCCACGCGTTTGCCGCCCGCTCCAGTTATATTTTTATATTATTTCTACTTCACCAGACTTTCCTTCGTTTTCTACTAGCTTCAGTAATGGATTATATAGCGGAGGGTCTCCCTTATGATGGTAGACCATGATTCCGCTACCCTCATACATATAATATGCTATTGCTAATTAATATTTCAGGCTCCAAAAATGTTAGTTACGTTGCCAATCCAAAACTGAGTTTGTAATTAGTTTAATGTCATGGTTTAATGTAATGTTGTAAAGTTTAATGACTTTTTTCGTTAATAAGGTTTATCGCCGAGTGCCCGTAGTGTACCTGAAGGTAGTTTACTCCGTCCCGCTGTTGTCACAGGATTAAGAAGTACTTCCGGAACGTTCCTTTCTTTACTATCTTTTGTTGGAGTATATCCGGTTTTTATTGCATCGGCGAACATCCGAATTGTCTTAGATTTATCCTTATCTCAGCTTACGTGTGCCTTGTATGCTTTGTACGCTGTTGGGCAGCCGAGAATCCAGAGTTCCGAAGACACTCCGTGGAACTTGGTGGTTTGTAATCCATTTCTCCATAATTATATTTCCAAAAATAAGTTTTCTCCAGACATCATCAGTGGCATTCGCTCAACGACCCAGGCGAAGTTTATTAATTATTTTACAGACGATCAAAGATTTAATTAATGGATCCGGTGTTGAGGAACTAATTATCGTAGGAGCAAACAAGGTACGTACATATTAAATTATACCAGATTATGCTTTGGCAAAGGCAGATTATGTATTGTGTAATCAGCTTTTATCTTAATAGTAAGCATCGCTAATTCGCTTTCAGGGTGAAACAACCGTATTTTTCTACGACTATTTGATAATAATACAAAAATGTATGTGTAAATGTAAGTGTTGTGTAATGGATCCATTATTATTATTGAATAATAACAGCTGATAATTATTATACCAAACACGCAACATCCCGAATATTTTTACTGAGAACAAAAAACAAGGTGGCTCTGTCACCGCCGACTCGTGGCAACTGATTACATTGTCGATTTAAAATTTAATTAGTTTTTGTGATATTTTCCCAAAAACGCATTAAGAACAGAGAAACAAGTTGTGCAAGATAAAAAACGTATAATGGTTGTGGAGAAATCATAGTATTCAACTTGCAATTAATGGCCGCTATTTGTTAGTGATAACAGAAAAGTATTATATTACAAAAACTGATCTAAGGGTCCGAGTCAAGTGTTCTTAGTCGTAAAGTCTATAAGTTGTTTATAATAAATAACTCACTTTAATCCTAGACGTAATAACTCACTTTAATCTTAGGGCATTAGGGACTATTGCTAGTGCATAATGTGAGAAATATATTCTAGCTTAAAACAGTAGTGTAGGATACAGACGCACAGATACGGATGTTCATATAGGATACAGACGCACTTTCCGGTATATAGTAGAGACCAAAGCTATTTAATAAAATAGTCTTAATTCAAGTACAGTGTTTTTTTTTATTTCCATAGCCTAATTTCCAATAGGTTATGGGCCCAGATTACGCGTTGTGATATTCTGTGTTCTGTGAAAAGTACTAAAAACAATACGTGCTTAATTGGATAATTTAATTAGTGTAATGTCTATAATAACAACTAAGAACTTTATTAAATAATCTCGTGTAGTAATTAAAATAGTGATAATACAAAGACTATGGAAAATTTAAAATTAAAAAGAAACATTCAAGCCTTTAATGGTGAAAAGTACAGTGTCTGGAAATTTAAAATTAGAGCTTTATTAACGAAACTTGACGTGATTAAAGTGATTAACAATGAAATTCCAGTTGAGTTAACAGACGACTGGAATAAAGCTGAACGAATTGCCAAAAGTATTATTGTAGAATATTTATCTGATTCATTTCTTGCTTTTGCAACGACAGATCGTACTGCAAGGGATATTCTGGATTGTTTGGATGCTATTTATCAACGAAAAAGTCTTGCCACCCAACTGGCATTAAAAAAGAAATTGCTGAGTTTGAAATTGCGTGGTGATACATCGCTAGTGAAGCATTTTACCCTTTTTGAAGATCTGATCGCAGAGTTATTAGCTGCAGGTGCAAAATTAGAAGAAACTGATAAAGTGTCTCATTTACTATTAACTCTTCCTAGCGTTTATGATGGTGTAATAACCGCAATAGAAACTTTGTCAGAAGACAATTTAACTTTGGCTTTTGAAACGCCCCGTATCTAGGCCGTGCGTTTGTGAGAAAATTTCCTAATTTACTTCTACTCATTTTTGGGTTTACCATAATTTTAGGTTAAACTAAATTATCTACGTCATTTAGTCCAGTCCTCTTTCTATTTTCACAACAAATATCCAGATTTATTAAAATACGTAAAATTATGGTCTACGCATATTCTATTTATTTCATGGCTGTTTTAGCAAAGTTTTAACGCAGTTTCGTAAGACATTCACCTTATCTTAAGTATGTTAATATAAACAAACGAGAGTATCCTTCGAGCCCAGCAACCACATGGCCTGTGTTCACGTGTTCATCCCTTCGATGCCTTTACTGTAACATAGGTAAAGGATTTTCTAACACAGTGTCCATGCGACGGTCGCCTTATCTTAATGGTGTTATTCTAAACAAACTAGCGTAGCTTTAGAAATCGGAATGTATAAAATAAACAAATTGTGAGGGTTCCCATGGGAAACGGCCCGCGTCGGTAGGTTTACGTCACGACAAATTTCGTATAAAAGGGTGAACGCGAGCTTCAATCGAGGAGAGTTGGAGAGCATCCGCTAAGCATTCTGTGACCACCAGGTCCGTCTAGTTTGGCAGAACTGTTCACAACTGTCCAATTCTGCATTACGTCGGGGCCGCTCCAGGTCCAGTGTTCTGCGGAAGTGCTGTCCAGCAGACGTTAAGTATTCCAGGGCTGCCCCAGGCCCGGTCTAGCTGTAGACGACTGTTAGCAGCGTACTCTTGTACACAAAAAGGAGAGTTGTTGAATATTTGAGCTGACGTTCCGTGTCTCATCCAGGACCGTCCAGTCAGGCAGAATTATTCACAATTGTCCAATTTCGCATTACGTCGGGACCGCTCCCGGTCCAGTGTTCTGCGGATGTACTGTCTAGCAGACGTTGAGTATCCCAGGGCTGCCCCAGGCCCGGTCTAGCTGTATACGCCTGTTCGCAACGCACCCTTTGTCTACAAGAAGCGAGTAATTTCCACCCGTGGATCCAAGTTATCCGTACCAGCCATGGACACGTTCCCGACCCACAGCGATATTCTCGAACCCGGGGAAGTCAGGGATGCGAATCTCTCGCTATTCCCAGCACTAGGTAATGTCACCTAGGGTCTACCCCTGCTGCCATGTCCTACATCGTTGTCTTCTATTTCAATCTAACGTCCTAAATCATTGATGTGGAACTTGGCAGTTAAAAATTCGTAATTCATTCGTAAATCCACGACTCTATATCTCCGTCAACGGTATAACCCCTGGTTTTTCTGTGTTACTTGAAGCTTAGTATGATTAAGGTTCACTATGTAATATAAATTCTTCTTATTAGCATTTTATCATGTCCGAGGGAATCAATGTGCATAAATCATTCTAATACTTTAATTGATTTGGGTAATGAGTTGTACAAAACAAACGCATTGTTTCACACTTAACGTAATTGTCATCCGCTGTCCTTTTGTCCTGCTGTAAGAGTCGGTAACCGCAATCACTACCTGCTTCAAGTGGTTGTCGGCATTTGCGGTAGCATCTGGACCTCTCTAAGTTGCACCGGATAAGATTTGACACGTGCCTCTTTGCTTCATATGTTTCGGTATTTACCGATGGCCATGCACACCAGTGGTTGTTTTATTATTCGTGAATCTTTCCCACTTAACGGTCATCGACGCCCCGCAGATGGGGAGCGTTTTGGATCGTAAGGTTCACGGAACTAATCGCACAGGTTTTGTATTGGCCAGGATCTCAGAATATACAGGGAAGTTTTTCCCCAGGCATATGTGAAATTTTACTTGTGTAGTGTTTATATAGGATAAGATTTGACGGGTGTCTTTTGGTTCATTATACTCAATAGGTACCGATGTCCGATGCACACCTTGTGTATTGTCTAGCAAGCCGGCGAACCGACCACTCAAATCTATAGAGGGTACTGGCATCCAGTTATGCCCCTGCGAGCCCTGCACCGATTGGTGCGCCCAGAAGAGACGATTGTCCCTGGGGAAATCTTCAGAGGTTCAAAGGTTGTGAGACAATAATACAAGTTCTGTATTAACTAAGGTACTCAACATTATACAGGGAAAATTCCCTGGGCACCGTGAAGTTTTACCTATACTGGACTTCGGTAACTCCTGCGTGGTCCCAATCACATAATTTTGTTGATTGCCTACGCTAATATCAAAATGGCGATTGCCATAAACAATGACATTGCGTCATTGTTTCTTTGTACGATTCATTATCTAGAAGTAAATGGTACCAAGGTATCTACACGTCTGTTTCCCTCATTTGCAAATATGACTATGGTCAGAATAAATGTCCTAAAACAGTTTCCGTATTTTATTGAGTTCCGTTTACGTTCGAAATTAAGTAACCAATCATGTTGTGTTCCTAACAAAGTATAGTCTTACACCTGTATTACAGTGCTATATAAAGATCTAAACACAGTGTCATTAAGCCAGAGTGTCACAGCTATCAGGGTTTTCCAAGTGTTCTTTTATGTTATAAATTGAGGTAACTTAAATCAGATCCGAATAGGGACAAGTAATACCAAACTTTAAAAGAATCAGGGTATAAACAAAACTACAATCATAACGTAAAATTGGGTCCTAACCAAATACAACTAGACGATCACGTAAAAGGCCAACTTGCTTGTTTTCTTGCTTTGTCGGATGTGTGTATATATGTGTATATATGTGCGCATGTGTGCATGTGCATGTCTGCATGTCTGCATGTATGCATGTAGGTAGGTACGTATGTATGTATGTGGATATGTAGTCATTTGATGGACAAGTAAAGCAAGCGAGAAGTATAAAAATAAGAAAGAGTAAGTAGAGTGGGGGGGGGGTGCCGTTTCACTTTTGTTAAGACTAGACTTCTAGATCATGAAGTCAAATTAAAAACAGAGAGCCATGATACAAGTACAAAAGTTCTCCAAGCAGATTGGCGAGACGATAGTTCTTACAAAACCAATTTTGGGGTCAAGAAACTGCCAAAGAAAGAGAATTATAAGACCTGTACCTACAAATCCAACTGGAGATCATCGAAACACTAAATATCAAGTGTCACCATTGTGATCGAAAAGGTCATATGAAAAAGGATTGTTTTTATTACAAAAAGGGTTTCCAATATCAAAATATAGCAAGGAAAAGAATGGTCCAAACTGTCCAACTCACCGAACTATCAGTATCAAAGGACGAAAATTCGCGTTTCGCATTCATGGTTGGAGACTATCAGTGTGAAACTGATAATACAATCAGTTTCATTTTGAACTCTGGAGCATCGGATCATAATGTCAACAGAGATGACCTATTTTCTAATGTTATCGAACTGAAGATTCCACTAAAAATTTCAATTGCAAAAAATGGAACTTTATTACCGCAACAAAGAAGGGTGCGATAAATGTATCGAGTAATGTGGGAATATCAGGAGTTCTAGACGATGTCCTTTACTGTCCAGGCGTACCACATAATTTATTGTCCTTGCGGAGGATGCAGCAGGCTGGAATGACCGTAGTTTTTAGTCTAACAGGTGTAGAGGTAACAGAAAATGGTAAAAGGATATTGAAGGGTAAGCCTCTAAACAATTTATTTTATGTTGATTTTATGGTCAATAAAAATCTGAATAATTATACTGCAAAAGTATATAATGGCATATGCCAGAATTATAAAATATGGCATCAACGCTTAGGTCATATTGGCAAATCAAAATGTATAGAGTTAAAAAATAAACATATGATAAATAAACATAGGTCTAATCGATCATGTTACACCAACTGATGATTTATGTGAACCATGTATAAATGGTAAACAACAACGATTGCCATTTTCAAAAGTCAAAAATAAGACTCATATAAATAGGCCATTTTTTATTGTTCATTCTGACGTTTGTGGCCCAATTACTCCATCGACAGTTAATAACAAAAATTATTTTGTAATTTTTGTTTATGAATACACACACTACTGTGTGACTTATTTAATTACATATAAATCAGATGTTTTTGCAGTTTTTCAAGATTACATTGCTAAAAGTGAAGCCCACTTCAATTTGAAACTAGTTAATTTGTATTGTGATAATGGAGGGGAATATTTGTCGAAAGATATTAAAGATTTTTTTGTGCAAAAAGGCATTAGCTATCATTTGACAGTTCCACGAACCCCACAATTAAATGGTGTATCAGAGCGTATGATAAGGACATGATAACTGAAAAAGCTCGTACAATGCTAAACGGTGCTGGTTTAGAAAAGTTGTTCTGGGGTGAAGCAGTTCTTACTGCCCCCTTTCTAATAAATTTATCACCAACTAAAGCTCTGAAACAAAGCAAAACACCATACGAATTATGGCACAATAAAAAGCCTAAATTAAAATATTTTAAGGTATTCGGTTCTACTGTTTTTATCCATAATAAAACAATGAAATCAAAATTTGATGTAAAATCATTTGAAGCTATATTGGTTGGATATGAGCCGAATGGATATAAAGTGTGGAATGTGGAAACTGAAAAATTTCTCACAGTGCGAGATGTTATTGTGGATGAGACAAATTTTTTGAAATCCAGGCCAGTACTCAAGCCTGAAGGGATTAATTTTGAAAACTCCAGAATTAAAACTGATGCATCTGACTTACAGTCAAAATCAGTAATAAAGTCCAATAAATCTGGTGGCTAAATCAGATATGTCTTTAGAACCGAGTTCAAGTAAAAATGCCAAATTAGGTCATGAATGACTCTCAACGCTTTTTATCTCTCAACAAAAATAAAAGTCATTATGAACTGAGAAGTCGTCCTCCTATTTCCTATAATGAAGATAACATACCAGATGATTATCTTTTAAGTGCACAATTATTTGTTAATAAAATCCCTAGCTCATATCAAGAAATTCAAAATAGAGGTGACAAATTCAGTGGGAGCAAGCTATTAGAGATGATTATTAATTTATTATTTAAATTATAATTAATTTTCTCCTAATAAACAACACCTGGTCTTTAGTAGAAATACCCCAAAACAAAAATATAATTGATAATAGATGGGTATTTACCATTAAAAATGATGAATATGGAAACCCATCACAATATAAAGCTCGACTTGTTGCTCGAGGTTTCAGTCAGGAATATTTAGTAGATTACAATGAAACATTTGCACCGGTTGCAAGAATTTCGAGTTTTAGATTTATTCTAGCATTTTCAAATCAGTTCAATCTGTTGGTCCATCATATGGACGTGAAAACTGCTTTTCTGAATGGTATATTAAAAGAAGAAATCTATATGAAAGTTCCTGAAGGGGTTAAAAGTAAAAAGTAATCAAGTATGTAAATTGAATAAAGCTTTATACGGATTAAAGCAAGCAGCAAGGTGTTGGTTTGAGATATTTGAATTGGCCCTAAAAGTTCAAGGTTTTCGAAATTCTTCAGTCGACCATTGTATTTTAGATAAAGGAAATGTATATAAAAATATTTATGTAGTACTTTATGTCGATGGCCTCATAATTTCCACTGCCTGCAGTGATACAATGAGTAATTTCAAAAATTATTTAATGAAAAAATTGCAAATGGTAGATTTAAGAGAGATTAAACTTTTTGTTGGTATAAAGGTAGAAAGAAGTAACAACAAAATTACATTAGACCAAAATGCATACTTAAAAACTGTCTTAAATAAATTTAGAATGCATGACTGTAATTCGGTCAGTACACCTTTACCAAACAAATTAGATTATGTAGCTCTCAATTCTGATGAGAAATATGACGCTCCTTGTCGAAATCTTATCGGATGTTTAATGTATGCAATGCTATGTACAAAACCTGATTTAAGTACAGCTGTTAATATTTTGAGTAGATATATGAACAAAAATAATAAAGAACTTTGGCAGTGTCTTAAGAGGGTACTAAGGTACATTAAAGGTACGTTAGACATAAAATTGACATATATTATAACGAATTATTATGTGGTTATGTAGATTCTGATTGGGGAAGTAACGAAATTGATAGGAAACGTACAACTGGCTATTTGTTTAAGTTTATTTGAACGTTGTACAATATGCTGGAATACAAAAAGGCAAATATCTGTAGCTGCTTCAACTACAGAAGCTGAATATATGGCGCTTTTTGAAGCCGTTAGGGAGGCACTCTGGTTAAAATCAATAGCAACCAGCATTAAAATCAATATTTCAGACCCAATCACCATTTATGAAGATAATAATGGTTGTATAAGTATTGCAAACAATCCAACTAATCACAAAAGGTCAAAGCATATTGATATAAAATATCATTTTTCTAGGGAACAAATTGAAAACAATATAATAAAATTGAATATGTTCCTTCAGGTATGCAGCTCGCAGATGTGTTGACCAAGCCCTTGCCAGAACCCAAATTTCAGGAACTCAAACTTGGAATGGGTTTGGAGAAATATGTTTAAACATATTTATTTAGTTTTAGAATGGTCTGGTTGGGTTTTACTGGGTTTCCCCAATTCCTGCGCGACAAATGTTGGGCCATTATGTCTTTTTTGTCCCAGAAAATACACGGAAGGTGTGTCAAGTTGTTTGTAATAATAATAGTAAATTACCGAATCAGTTTTTGAGAGGGCGTGTTAGTCATAACAGAAAAGTATTATATTACAAAATTGATTTATTTTATCTAAGGGTCCGAGTCAAGTGTTCTTAGTCGTAAAGTCTATAAGTTGTTTATAATAAATAACTCAAATTGCAAAGTTACTGTTAAAGAAATCATGGAAAATATTTATAGAAAAGTATATTGCCTCGGTTAGACTGAAATTCTATTTATTATAAGGCAAGAAGACAACAGAGCCACTGCAGCATGAAGGCAAGAAGTCAACCAACTAAACTATCGGACATAAAAAGTGGCGCACCTAGATTTTGTCCCAAATTTGATGTTCAATAACTTTTAAACCAGCCTAACGATTTTGATGACTTTTTTTTTGTTTGAAAGGGCGATTCTTGCGGATGACTATTTTGTAATTGGCTTTCCATAAAAAATGTATTTTTTAATATGTACAGCCTTTAAAAACCGATTATGATTTTGACTCGAAATTTGAATGTCGCTGTGGAGTGAAATTTTATTTGTATTGAATTCTTAGGTTGGTCACGATGTTTCCATTCTTTTTTCAATATTCTCTTTTTTAATCACCTCTCTAGCCCCTTCAGCAACGAAGATGCGACATTTTAGATGAAGCGGTGTTATTAAGTTTGATATTTAAGAAGGAGGCTATGGTGACGGTTAACACTGACACGTCAAAAGATTCAGTTGAAATTCTCGTGAAAAAAAAAATTCAGTTAACGTTCTAAAAGAAAATGCCAGTGCAAATTAGTCCAATTCAAGTAGCTAGAGTTGTGGCTTTGGTAGAAGATGGAAGGAGTCAAAGATATGCAGCTCGTATTGTTGGTCTACCAGAAACAACTGTCCGAAGAGCGATCCAGCGCTACCGAGAAACGGGCCAATACAGCAGACGTCCAGGTTCGGGTAGTTCCAGGATTATGCAAAAAATTGAGGATCGATTTATTGGTCTGCAAATATCGAGGAATCCCTATCAAACAGCTGTGATCACAAACCAAAATTTAAGAAACGCACGAGGAACAGTTGTGTCAGATCGAACAATTTGTCGGAGATTGAGGAGTCTCGGTATTATCGCAAGAAGACCTGCTATTGGAATGCGATTACTTCGACGACATCGAGTAGCTCGTTTGGATTTTGCTCGAATTCATCTTGTTTGGAATGAGTTGCAATGGTCTCAAGTTTTATTCATTGACGAATCAAGATTAATGTTGAGATCAGTAGACGAGCATCCGAGGGTTTGGAGAAGGCGTGGGGAAAGATACGAGGTATGTTCAGTGAAAAGGAGAGTTTTAGCGGTGGTTCACTAATGGTATGGGGTGGAATTACCAGCGATGCCCGTACAGAATTATTTGTGTTTCCACCACGGCAATCTCTAAATGCAGTTAGATACATAGAGATCTTGAATGAACATGTTGTCCCATTTGCACCTTACATTGGCGAAGAATTCATCTTAATGCAAGATAATGCACGACCGCATACAGCAGTGATGATAACACAATTTTTAAACGATGTCGGAATTAATCGTATGTCGTGGCCCGCTAAAAGCCCTGATATGAATCCCATTGAGCATTTATGGGATGAATTGGGACAACGTGTTAGTAGACTCAACCCAGAGATCCTGAATGAATTGAGGATTGCTCTTACAGAAGAATGGGACAATATCCCTCAAATCACTATCACAAATTTGATTGGAAGCATGCCTAGGCGTATGGAAGCTGTTATAGCAGCCAGAGGAGGAAATACTCGTTATTAGTTAGTTTCAGTTTGTTCCGTTATTTTTTAAGTTTATTGTTTTAATCATTAATAATTACAGTCGTTTTACTAAAATGTCGAATAATTCTTTGCTTGTTATTTCTTTTTGATGTTGTTTGTACTTGTAAGTAACAATTATTTCAGCGTCCGTAATCGAAAACGCTAAACATTTCTTAAACGATGCTCCATGGCCTCCTTGTTGAATATCAAATTTAATAACACCGTTATCTAAAATGTCGCATCTTCGTTGCTGAAGGGGCTAGAGAGGTGATTCAAAAAAGAGAATATTGAAAAAAGAATGGTAAACACTGTGACCAACCTAAGAATTCAATGCAAATAAAATTTCACTCCACAGCGACAATCAAATTTCGTGTCAACGACAATCAAAATCATAATCGGTTTTTAAAAGCTTGTACAGCCTATTAAAAAATACATTTTTTATGGAAAGCCAATTACAAAATAGTCATCCGCAAGAATCGCCCTTTCAAACAAAAAAAATATCAAAATCGATAGGCTGCTTTAAAAATTATTGAACATCAAATTTGGGACAAAATCTAGGTGCGCCACTTTTTATGTCCGTCAGTGTATATCCAAGTTATAAAAACATAAAAACTATATCTAGATATGTGCGGTCGAAAATTCCAAGAATTGCCACGCTGACCTGAATAACAAAAGAGAGGTAGAAAGAAAGGTAGAGGGCAAGAAGAATATGAGCAAGTGGATAATGCGATAATGAAAGCATGAAAGAATAGAAAATTAAAAAAAGGATGAAATCAACACAAGGGAAAGTAAGTGAAAAAGAAAGAAAGAATAAAACAAAGGACTAGAGGAGATGTGAAAAAAGGAATAAGAAAGAAATAAAGAAAGGACTAAATGAAAAACTAATAATGAAAGAGGTATAAGAAACGAGAAA
>CAXKVY010002434.1:0-130000 GCA_964058915.1 Tetropium fuscum
CATTTTTTCCATTATTTTATAGAAGTGTACATAGTGTATATTGTATATATTATTATATCATTAATATAAAAAAAATCGCTAACATTGAGCAAAATCGTAATAAACAAATAAAAAACCCACCGACAATCTCATAACATAACCCTTAACCTGACTTTTACAGCTGGCCTGGGGCTCTTGCGTAATAAATGTTAAAATTAATCCGTGACGTACGTCCATGGAAAACAGATTTTAATTTAAAATCATTTGTATATTTAACTCATAGGTCTAAAAAACAATTTGGGCTTGAATTGAAGAGAAATATGTTTAAAGTTTGACGTATAGTAGGTTTAAATAGGTAGGTACTAAGAAATTCCCAAAACCCGAGAAAATCCCGTCTGAAAATCACTGTTTTGATTCTCCCCTAAGAAATACATGGCAGTCAACTTTGTTGAAGTTATAGGCCATTTAAAATTTCGCGCCCGGATTTTCTTAACCTAACTAATATGGTCAATGGGTGCGAATGCCATATAATGCCCTGAGTGAAGAAAAAGTGAATTCAACTGAAAAATAACCAAATTCTGTCCGTTTTGAAACGGTGCAAGGCTACTGCGGGCACGGCGCAAGGCCGTAGCTAGAACGAACTTTGAGGTCGGACATCAGAAATTGGAAGTAGGGCATAAAATTTTCACAATCCCAATATTGACCAAATTTGAAAATACTCTGAGCAATTTTAGGTTTTTGTCTCATGGCTCTGGGACTTGCAAGGAATTAAATTTTATTTTTTTTGTTTAAAAATCATACCTAAGTCAACACGAAAACACGTAAAAAACAGGTACTTTTAACTGTTTAACCTAATGAAATTACCAATCATACACTAAAAATAAATAAAGTAAAATAAATATATATGACGGCAGCCAACAACACCTCTAGGGGTTATTGCGCCAGCACCACTGGATTTTTTTAACTACATAAGAAGGGGTTCCTGCTAAAAAAATATATCAAATTTCAACAAAATCGATAAACAGATGTTTAAGAAATTAATAAAAAATCGATATTTTTAACTTAGCCCCTTTTGTAGTATTTTTCACCTAAGCTCTTGGGCTAAAATTATGAGATAGGTACATACATTGAGTCTTAAAATTCGAATTTACACATCCAAGACCACCACCATCACCATACAGACATTAAACATACGATAAAACAAAACAATAGTAAAATAATTCCAACGATATCAAATGCTGCACCAGCACTTTAAAATGTTATCAAGGGCATAATTATGTCCATTCAACAAAAAAAGTGAACCAAAGAACGATCAATGCATAATCGTTGCATGATCATCATCACCGCGTGGCCATAGCTTTAAAGCTATTGGCTAAAATAAACATGCCACTTTACGCTGACCAATCGGATTTAGCTACGATCGGCATGGCCAGTTTAGGCAGTTTCGTTAATACAATCCCTTCAGAGCCATCTATGTCATATATTTAGTGTACATATACAGTGTTTTAAAACTTTTTCAATTTTTTTGAGAAGTACGGCTGGTAGGGGATTGGTAAATATGCGGTATATAAAAAGATCGGAGATGGAAATTTTATGGTCGGATATGGAAATTTTAAGGTCTGGCATTGCCCCCAAATGCCCCCTCCCCCCTGCCACGGCCCTGGTACAGCGCTAGTCAAAAGAAATCGATCGTTCGATCGAGATTATTCTCGCTAGAGTTACGATGAAGATGCGATATCCTACGCATCTTCTCTTTCTTTTTCGTACAGCAGCTGACAACAGCGTTAGTCGGATATATCAACAGTCACATATAATGGACTTCTTTTTGTTGTCTCTGGCGTTTTATTATTTTTTAATGAAGAACACTCGAACAGCAGCGTATGTTGCAGATGAATAACAATGTGACGTAACCGCCAACTTTAAAGATGTAAAGAGTACAAAGTTTCATTTCAATGATGGTGAGAGAAAATGGTTTGTTGCAATCTATTTCATGTAATAAGAACGTGCAATATTAAAATATATATCTAACAACATATTTACCCGACTTGTTGAATTGCAATTCTGGCAACTTAATCCCATAAACGGGCGCCTACTTGCTACTTGGACATCAGGAGTATGTTCCTTAATGTCAAAAAGTTGTGCCTCTCGAGCCTGAAAGAAAACATAATTATAATTTATAGAATTAAAGGCACCTATGACTTATGCCGGAGTTGATACAGAGATAATAATGGTAAACGAACAGTTTTGTTAAATTTAACATGTATCAAATTATTTTTAACAAAGATATTCGAGTTGGCGTCAACGAAAACATATAATTGGTAAAACTATCGTTACGTTACTTTAATGTTAACACAACATTCCAAAAATAAATATGTTAAAAATGGAATTAACAAACGAAAACCATTGCTAAACTTTGTTGTTAACATTTTAAGTTACGCATTGTTAAATATTCTATGAAGCCGGCAAATATGTGACCATCTGGGATTAGATTTCAACAAATATTGGGAAGAGGCATTTTTTAAATACAGAGGATCGGTTATCGTTCATATAGACAATGAAAAGTAGGGGCCCTAATACGGTGCCCTGGAGAACACCATACAGTACCACGTGTTCCTCATTGACTACTGAATTTATTTTGACTACCTGCTGTCTATGGCTCATATAACTTTTTCTTATATTGGATATTGGTCCTCTGAAACCATAGTCTTCTAAGTTTTCAAATAGCTGAGAGTGGCATACTATGTCGAAAGCCTTTTCTAGATCCAAAAATACGCAGAGGCATGGTTTGGATTCATCTAATAGTTTGTTAGTTCGCGATATTAAAAATGAAATAGCATCTTCGGTGCATTTATTCTGTTGAAATCCAAACTGTCGCTACGAAATTAACTTATATTTCTTTCAGTACTTACATTCGATTTTATTTTTTCTAAAATTTTTGATACGTTCGAAATGACTGATATAGGGCGATAATTTAAGACCTTCAATTAGTCGCCACCTTTAATAAGTGGTTTGATCGTAGCTATTTTAAAAGCCGAAGGATACACTCCAGATTAAGATTAGAATTTTATTAAATAAATAAGTGAGGTGCTCGGAGATATCTCTAGATATAATTTTGAGTTTCCGCATTTATTAGATCTATACCCGGATATCTACAGCCTTCTTATTTTTCAATTTATTTATAGTTGCTTCAATTTGTTTGTTTTTTGGTAGGTAGTAAAATGAAAGAAGATTGGGTTGACTGTCTAATTCTTTCTTGCTAAATTGCTGACAATGTTTGTATAAAAATTTATGAACTGATTAACTATCAAATAACTATCTGTAATCAGATCTCCCTTATCATTTTGTTTCCTTTACCACGGTTTCCTTTTATTTATTGCTACTGATTTCATTTACTACATTCCATAAAAGCTTATAGTCTTTTTTATTATTTTCTATTTTATCTCGATAATATTTACATTTAGTTATAGGTATCTATCAATTTTTTAACTCGTTTCTATAAGCCACAAATTAATTTATTAAATACGTGTTTTTCATTCTACATAGTATCTCTTTTATTTATTGAAGCCAATAATCCTGATGTGATCCATAATACATTTGCGTTTTTGTGATTTATTATAATATTTTTTAAGCACCTGTCGATAACGTCTGTAACGTTGCTTATAAAATATTAGTTGCAGTGTTTAGGTTATCGGTATTATAGAACGTTACCCAGTTAATTTGTTTAAATTTTTAGTTTAATGTTATCTACCACTTTAATATTGTTATTATTTATGGAACTGTTTTTATTTTTGTCAGTAATATTATTTTAAGTAGAACTGAAGAGTGGTTAGTGGAACAGTTATTTTTATTTTAGGACCGCAGAGAGTATTTTTGAACTATCCTGATCTTAAGAAAATATGGTCAAGACAACATTCGCCCTCTTCTCTCGTTATTTCATTTATACATGAACAGAAATTACATTCAGCCATAATATTTAAATAGTCTTCAGTAATATCGTTGTCTATCTTGATATTTATATTAATATCCCCAATTATTACATTTTAATCAGCTTCCTCTGGGTCAATACTTAATAAATAATCATTTTTAATTTAGATAAAAATTGTGTTCCAGATGTAGAAGAAGGCCTATAAAGAACAGCAATAAAAAATGTTTTATTTTCGTAACTTTATCTGTATTGCTTTTATGATATCTATCTTTATGATAGATATGTTAAATAATTAAGTAAATTACTTAATTTTAACTCAATCCCTAAAACAATCTATAACGGCATACAATGTTGGTATTTTAATACTATTACCACTTCCATAATCTAAAAATCCACGTCACACTAAAATTATCAATTGTTCGTTGAGTAATATACTGTTATTAGATATAATCCGAATATTATTTTAACCGAAATATTCAATGAACGCAAATATTTTATGGAAAACATTAGAAACAGATTGGTATGCTTTCTCATTCGGTATTTTAATTAAAGCTGCGAGCTGGGATATACCTAAATGTAGGCAGAAGGTTTGAAACGTACCATACCATGTTCGCTGAAGGATGAACTAGCAATCATTGTTACCAGTGTTTGATAATCTGTTCACATTGCATGTACCATTTATTTTTCTTTATGCGTTTAAGTTCCGGTTAAAAAATAATTTAAACAATCAATAATAATCATGAACTATTTTATCATACGTAAAAATCTATTTAGCAGGTTCGTCACGTTTCAACAATCTATGTTGAGATTAGTCACATTTATTTATTTATAACACAAAGTTAATTCGGGATGATACATACTCACCGTAAGTCAGTTATTATCAGGACAGGACAAGAATAATATATTATACCATACCACCATCACCAGGGTAAAAACTTCGAGTCTACCTGGGGGGTAGACCGCTACCAGATAAGGTGTACAAGATTTCCCCCAACGTATGAATTCCCCTGATTTCCTGATAAATTCCCCTGACTCCCTGATCGATTTCAAGTAAGTCAAATAAGCAATAAATGCTATAAATAATATGCTAATTTGAAATCAAGGCGTCCTGCAAATTATCTAGAGAGCATAATCAGAAAACAGTTCAATTTGCGAGGGAATATTTGAGCTGGCAGCTTCGACACTGAACTCCTGTCATGTTTAGTTGATGTCAGGTGATGTCAATTTATGCAAACAACGTATAGAAATGTTTTTCCTGTTCCTGTGTAAATGACCTGACCTAATAAGCAATAAACAGTTCGTTGTTAAAACCTATAATTTTGTGTTTCCATAATTTCATACTTAATTTTCATAGTAGGTATATTCATATTTTCACATTTTATTTTCATTTAATACATTTTTTCTATGTTCGTGTAAAAAAAACTTTATTGATTGTTATTTATGCAATAAATGCAAAAAGCAAAAATGTTTATTGAGTGCAATAAACACTTTTTGTACAAGTTGCATACAATATTTTTTCTATGTTCATGTAAACACCAAAAAAGGTGGCATTAATGTCCTGACATCAGGTGATATGTCACGATCTTTATGTCAAAACACTGAAGTAGAATGACAGATGCGTGCAAAAAAAATTATTGTACTAGTGCAATAAAGAACCAGTTTTTGAATTAAATATAGTTCAGTAAAGTTTTGTTTTTTGCATGAACGTATATTTTTCTACGTGCCTAAAACTATATTTTTCTCATGATATTAATGACAGATAAATTAATTTTTTTTTTGGTTTTTGCATGAACGTAGAAAATATTTTGTAGATAACTCGTACAAAAAGTATTTATTGCACTCGACGCGTTGTCCCACTCGGTCTGACTGGGGACAATTTCACGTCGCGTGCAATAAACATTTACTTTTTGCACTTGTTGCATAAATAACTGTTTAGATTAGATTTAGATTCATTTGTTATATTTTAGATTAGTTGTTGTCTTGTTTATTGTTATAGAACTTTCAAATTGGTTTTTCTAGAACTTAATTCAGATATCTTTTTCAGATATCTTGGCGTGGGCGCGCATCAATTTACGCGTTACGTTTGTTGTTTTTCGTCAATTTCTAGGAGCATCAGCACGCGACGTACGTTGATGCAATAAACGACTGACGTCTAGAGTACAATATAATTTCGGCCATGTTAAGCACTAACGCATGTCTTAGATTTTTCGGAAGCAGTGTCAGTAAAAATGCTTGAAAAAAAATTTATTGTATGTACAAAAATTATGTATGTATGTACAAAAATTTCGAGTAGCCCACCGTTTCATGTTGCGTAACTCGCTAAATATAATAATGCAATATTAAAGTACTCAGTGCTCATTTTAAAGGTATTTCCAAGTACTACAAAAAATGCTGTATACATTTTTCCAGAAAAATGCATCAATGCAACAAATACAGTTTTCCGTTATTTAACGTTGAATACTTTGAACCGTTGTTGCAAAAAAAATGTCTTCAACGAACAACTACACTTATTTTGGACCTAGCGCATTCATAAGAAATCAATCTCTCTGTTTTCTTATAATCTTCGTTTTTCGTCATTACAACTTTTTTGAGAGAACCTGAAGGTTTCCAGATATTCGCGGAAAAAACGCCCAAACCATGCATGTGAAGTTTAACGCGTTAAAAATTTCGATCTATTGAAAAAACTTTTACTTAATATTTGTCCCTCTATCCACATTATTTTGAGTGGAAACATTTCCACCTCCGAGAAGGGGTGGCATCCACCGACAGGGTAAAAGCACACATCGGCGCTATGTGACTTTTGCTCATTAAGCCATCCCCAAACTACTCGCCAAATTCCACGTCGGTCAAGGTTCAAAGAATTTGGAGTGGAAAATCTGCAACGACTGGACTAATAGGAAAGCCAGAATAAATAAAAAAGTAACCGAAAATAGGTACCTAATTACGAGTCTAATTTTTCTATAACTTACTTTTGTATCAGCTTCCCTGGTTAGAGCTTTCTTGAACTTCTGGTCCTTCGAAAACCTCTTTAAGGTGCTTAAAGTGGCTAGAGAGTCGTTTTGGTGGTTGTTTAGCGGAGAAAATCTGTTGTACGTATCAAACACTCTATTCGTCACAATGTCCACCATTTTATTGACTCTGAAACAAATGAAAATATAATTTCACACTGGTAGAAAATAAATTAAAAACCATTTGAGGCAGTTTGTTAATTTTTGTAGAACTGTCAATTTCTAAAATCCTTTTTCGCGTTCAAAATGGGGTAATAATAGGATAATATTGTTAAAAGAATCGCATCCAATAAATGTTAAAATAACACTCTTACCCAAGCAAGCTGGCGGCTGAAGGACTGAAGCTGCACTATGATTTATGAGTATTCCAGTTATCCTTTAGCCGCCAGATAGATTTATACCTGCAGGGTTTATTTTAAGCTATAGAGAAAAATAGCAAATACAAAAGTTTCAGGACTTTTTGTCAACCATCAAGATTACTTGATATAGAGAAAAATGGCAAATACAAAAGTATCAGGACTTTTTGCCAACCATCAAGATTACTTATCAGAAAAAAAAACGACTCTCGATTGTAAGATTATGCCAAGATTATGCATTTTAAACAATTTAATTTTTCTGATGGAACGCCCTTTATATTGTTAAATTTTGGTAAAGAATACTTTTTACAGACTCGTACCTATAATATGTATAATTCGCCTATAATTTGTTCAAACCACAAATACTACAAACTACAAATTGATGCGTTAAAATATGGAAATAATGTGGAGCTCAAATCTAGACTGAAAAACATCCATTGTTGTTTTCTGTTAATCTGCCAAATATATATAATTAAAACGATATAAACTTTAAAATGGACTATTCAGTCAGATAAATGTGAGGTAATCCTAATAGTGAGGTAATCCTAATAGTTAGTTAATCTTCAATATTCTTACTCTATAGTAGTTACATGTTTTTTTATTCCTATAACTGCCATGAAAATAAAAATGTTTTAAGTTTATTTCGTATGCTCGTTCGTATGTCTTTTTTATGTTATTAGCCCAAGCAGAAGAATAGAAAGAATAAATTATAACGTCTTTCCATTTGGGGATGGATTATACCCGCCAAAGTAAGACTTTCTAAAATCAGAAAAGTTATAAACTGTAAAGTGGTCGCTAAAAAACCACCCCAAACGTGCACACTGGCGTTTTTTTGCGCAACCATGCGTTGCACAACCATGTGCAGAAATTGCCTTGGTCAAAGCTGTTCAAATACCGAAGCAGACACTGAGGATGACGACAGTCGATAAACAAGAAATCTTCTTATAGTGCTTTCGTTTGATATGCAAACTAATGGAATGCGGTGCTCAGTGGCGCGCGCAATTATCCTATTATAGGAAATAAAATAAAAAACAATAATGTTGACTCAATTTAATTCATAATATATCAGAAACAAATTGCAAATGGATGCGAACTGCAAGTGTATTTGTTTATATTTTTTCCGAGCGAACGTTTCATCTGTTGGTATCGCCTGAAAGACATCTATAGGATGGTGGCGCACGCATATAGGTATAATTTCGCGCGTTGTATTAACGGATATTTTTTGTCATTGTCTCAGTGGCAGTTGTAGGTGTTCGATGAGTTATTGTGTCCTGGACCGTATTAGATAGGTGTCTACAACGCGACATCGAACGTGTACGTGAAGTGCAAAAGGCGTGCTCGGGTGTTTTGACAATAATTCTGTCTAGTGTTTGTAAAATCATTTATTATAGTTAATATTTTATTATAGTTATTATAGCATTTATAGATTGTAGTGTATAGTGTTTATAGGTTATAGTGGTTTTATACAGAGTAGTGCAATGGAAGAACTAGGCACATCAAGGAGTAACAAAGCAACGCCCCGAAAAAATCTCACATTTAATAAAAATTTCTGATGTGAGTTTTTGTGAAGAGTGCTACAGATAAGTGACAGTGAAAAATACCTATGTGAGTGTAACTATATGTGCAAATAATAACATATCCCGCAATCCATTTTTTCAATATATTATAAATTATATATTATACAATATTATACATTCAAAACTAAATAATTTTTTGGCTTAAAGTTTTGCACATAATATGACATAATAAGACATCTTTTGAAGTCACTTCACCTTGGTTGCGCATGATGATGAGTAAATCGCCGGCTTGTTCATGCAGGTGTCTTCTAAGTGAGCGAGAAGGGAAATGGGATTCATATGAGTTGAAGAGGGATAGCTACCGATATGGTAAGCCGCGGACTGGAGACCCTAGTTCTATTCACAAGAAATTGCAGCAGTATACCATTTTACACTAAATATCACTAATATCAATATCAATCAATCACTAATATCACTAATATGAATACTAATTTTACCCTAATAAATTTTGTATTGCATAGTGATGTTATTTACCGGTTCTGTAGTAATTGGTACGGGTTTTCTTTGTAAAATCCCGCACAATTTTTTGCTCTAGTTTGTATATCAAACGAAAACACTTTAGTGGATTAGGCCTGATGTGGAAACCACTGAAAAAAAACGTGCCTGGAGCTCTACCTCAAGGGTGGTGTGGAATTAGCGCAAGACGCTTTAGTTATCTTACTGTAAATCAGATAAAAATCTATTCATGTGTACTACTGTAATCATGTAGCTATCCACTATACGCAACTATTTGATTAATATAACTGAGCTATTTGATTGCTCATAGCTCGGAATCGAGCAATCGGAATCCAGTATAGAAACTTATTTGTAGCAAATTTCATAAGGAATATTTTTACAAAAAATTTTTTGTGAGACCGTCCGTTTTTAAGAAAAACAAAAACGTGCACGTTAGGGGTGGTTTTTGGGGGTGAAGCGACCACTTTACAATTTATGACTTTTTTGATTTTAAAAAGTCTTACTGTGGCGATGATTGGGGATTATACTCGCCAATGGCAAAACGTTAAAACTATAATTTATTTTTTCTTTTCATGTTAATATGCTTGGGCTATATATTTTGTTTTTATATTTTCGTTTTCAAAGAAATTTAATAAAAAATATCGTTCATTACACGTCCAGAAAGAGATTTTTCTGTGCTCGCATGGTATCCTGGGGAAAAAGCATTAAGGACAATTGTAGCAAATTTAATTTCCAACAAGTTTCTTCATTATCGTTTATAGGTTAAAATAAAAAATAAACGAGATAATGCAATAATTAAATTTAACCCCCTTTTATTACCTCAAATATAATTACCCTCTACAGTACATTCAACAGCGATTAAAGTAGGCAATAAAAGTTTAATATAGCTTAATATAATATAAAAAAAAATAGTAAGTTCGATGGATACCGAAGTCTACTACTACTACTAATTATTATCCGTGGACACCACCGATATCGATACCCTGGGTACCGAAACTACTCTTGGCACTTTCTGTAATGTTTGGGTGAAAGAAAAATGAAACACGATATACTAATATCTGTTTAATTTAAAAATTCAAGGTCGAAAATTCCATTAAAATGTTACCTAAAATTTGGTTGTAGTTACTTACATCCAGGATCACATGTAAATCAAATACAAAATATATACAACAAAATTAAACAACAACAAATAATAAAAGAAGCAATGCCTTCATGGACTTTGACAGCCCCAAAAATAGTTTGACCACGTATACCAAAAACAGTTACCACGTATACATGCACCATTTAGTTCGAACTAATAAGTCTGGTACACGGTTGCTAGTTTGTACTAACTTTGTTAGCTCGGTCTTAGTAAGCTCGAGCTAAATATATGTGCGCTAGCGCTTTTAGTGCGGTTCCAAAAATCATGTAAACGTTTAGCTCGCTTGTAATTCGAACTAAATTGTACGTTGCCAACGTTTAGGTGAGAAACGTTGCAATACAAAAGGCACAAAAGCAAAAGTTGATGGTTATCTTCAGTTGGTAATAACGTACAGATCTATAAATAAGATCTCCGGCTAAATATTGATTTTAGATTAGGTACATCTGATATATAATATATTTATTTACATATAACGCATGAGATTAATCAATCGTAGCCAAGAATATAAACATATAGCATTAAGTTTGTATTCTTGTTAAAATGCTTGAAAAGTTTAATATAATCTAATAATTTGTATAGGCCAACCATAATAGACATTGAACCCGGAATCACCATAAATACACCCAAGACCAGACCGGTCTGCGGACTGCTAATAGTGCTCATCCAATAATTATAGCTAATAGAGTTGCATGAAACCATGTTTAGTCTTTTTTTGCTCAAATAATATGAAAGATATAAGGTTGAAAGTGCGCACTTAATTAATTTAATTTGTTTAAATAATCAATTAAAAATTGATAAAACAACAATTTGTATAACTCGCAAACTAATAGATGCAAAAACGACATATTGGTCAGGATTAAAATGTTCTGTTCTGTGTTTATAATGTACTGCGACGTCCTGCGAAAACATTCCTGACCAGATCGCGTTAGGTAATGCGGAAGACGCCGAAAACGTTCCCGATCATATACAGGACGATGAGGACCAAACAGACAACGCAGAGTTTGGTGATTCTGGCTCGGAATTGATGTCTGAGGATGATGACAACAAAAGCGAGTCAGTATTACAACGTCGCAGGCGACTCTAAGTGAAATAAACGCCGATATCTACCGTGATCGACCGAAAACGCACCGATCAACTAACTCTTGAATGATAATTAAAAAATGCCCATAACGGAGTATGGGGGGCGCGCTTGAAAAAATCGTATATTTTATTATACATGGCCAAATGTAGGTACCAAACAGGGCAACTGCAGACTCAGAAAACATTACTCTTTCAGAAAAAAAATATTACAGAATTGTTTGATAGCGATCCTCATCTTAATCCGCGATGATAATCCGATTTTGTTGAAAATTGCAAATCAACCCCCAACTTTAGAGTGGTGCGCCGCCGTAGAGCGGAAAATGCAGGTACCAAAATTGCGCATAATTTTGTTCTCTAGATATTTCATTTGAACTTTTTTTCGATAGCACTTACCACAACCCCGCTATTTCCCGAAAAGCAGCGCGACGCAGAGTTTTGATCCCCCCACCCCTCGAGGTCGCAAACTCAGCTGTACTATCAGGGGACCTATGTCTACCATCCCACCAAATTTCATTTCTTTACGACGTTCTGCGAATAGAACCCCCCTTTTGTACCCATGGCTTGAACTATATAACAATAGAGTGATATTAATATAACAAATACATAATGCACGTAAGTGATTCCTAAAGTTGCACCTAAAGTACAACGGTCGATGGACTACATTTAAATAGATACTATGTATTAATATACGAAAGTGGTTTACAGTTACTTAATTAATTAAAACAGATTACAGATTCATATTTTTTTATTTGAGTGAGCTAAACAATAAAAATAAATAGCACTATCAGTTAAGGGGACTAAAGTTCACTATTATAGTCTACTCTCTCAATCAATAATAATTATACACACACAAAACAATAATTATCATATCTATATACTTAGGTACAAAGTGTCCTATATTTTGACAAGGACAAACACTGTCATCCTGTCGAAAAAAAATCAAATGGTGAGGCTGTAGGGTCTTATCGAAGGTACTTTGTTAGGCTATTAATGTTTCAAAATTTCCAACAGCAACAGATCTACAAACATAACTTCAATTTCTTTTAATCGAACACCTTTCTTTGTATATATTCTGACATCAGTCGATAGCCCTTTATTTCTTGATTTCAATGTCCCACATTTTGAGTTTGGGTTACGGTTATTGAGATATTAAATTTCGAACATAAGATTTTACATACATGCGATTTTGTATATGCAGACGTGAGGTGGCTATGGACAAACGACAATCGGCTTTGAAATATTTTATGTTAACGATTGTAAGAATCATTGTTGTAATAACACTTACTTAACTTCATTTCATTATGGGTTATTCTACTGAAAAACAGCGCATATCGGTACTCGGTCCATCATTGGAGTGATGAGAATTATTAGGATTGGAGTGATGAGAAGGACATTAAGTTTCAAGGTCGGACATCCATGCATGTGTGGTGTGGAATATTAGAAAATAAAATACTGGGGCCAATTTTTATAACAACACCCTTAATGGAGAATTGTAGAAATAGCCCTAAAAATATAAATAGACTTTCCTTTACTGGACACATTCCTCTGGGGATGTTCAAAAATAGTTTATTACCACAAAACAAAAAATATTGAAGAAATAAAAAGCAGGATTAGGGATACCATAAAAGAATTGAATAACATAAAACAGAATTTTATTATCAACAGCTTAGAGAATTTGGAAAAAACATATCGGCTGTGTATTCGACGAGAAGACATTTTGAACAATTTTTGATATAAGGCAGTTTGCTTATTTTTTGACACATATTGTTTGTTGTTTTTTTTTTGTAATATATCTTTAATGTTGTTTGTTATTGTTTTCTAGTACTAAAAATATTGTGTTCTTTTTTAACTTAAACAACTCTTTTTTTAACTCAAACAACATACAGATATTTAAACACAGTGTTACAAAGCAAGAGTACCACAGCTATCAGTATTTTAAAAGGGTTCTTTTATGTTATAATTTGAGGTAAAACAAATCGAATTCGAACATGGACAAGTAATACCAAACTTTAAAGAACCAGGGTGTAAACCAAACTACAATCACAACGTAAATTTGGGTCCTAACAAAATAAAACTAGACGATCGCGCAAAAGGCCAACTTGTATATTTTTTGGTTTGTCAGAAAGAGAGATAAATATACGGGGCCTAGGTATGAGGTGCTTCAGTTTGGTAAATAATATGCGAATATTTACGGGTGTTTAATTTTAATCGTTAACAGAAACAGGTGTAAATGATCTTAAATAACAATTAAAATATAAGTGCAGCAGCGCAGGAGAGAAACTTGGAAAATAATTATTATAAAATTGATTTGAAAATAAAGGTATAGGTGTTGAAATCTAATTTATTTGTTTATAAGGACTATGGAGAGATATTTAGATATTTCGTTAGCCATGGATGCACCACATGATTTCGTCTATAGTATAAATAGTAGAAACGCCATTCTCTCGTCGCAATATCGCTGAATGTTCAGAAATTACTTCAATGGGCCGCCCTTCAGCAAAAATAAATATTTTGTCAACGTATAAGAAATACGGTGAGTCATTTTCACGGTGAGTGTGGTAGTATTTTTAAAAATAAATTATTTTGTTGGCCATGGCTACTTTTTCTAATATTTTCTAACAGATATTTTGAATCAATAAATTCTCCAACGAGCGTCAAAAACATGAAGGGTCCAGAGATCATTCACAAAATGTCGAAAAGTTGTAAAGTCGACACTGATGGATAGCCGCCTTTAGATATGAAGTATACCTATATGTATAATATGTAGTTATTATCAGCAACAATGGAAGAATAAAAATAAATGGAAGTCATTATAAAGTGGAACTAAATGCAATAACAATAAATTGCAGTAACTTTATGAGACGCTATATAATAATGCCTTACCTAGCGTTATACCTATATATTACTTTTATTATTATCTAATAGGACCATGTTTGTCTTTTCAATGCCTTCCTTTCTAAAATTGAACAATTGTTAGTTTTAGTGTTCTGTAATTATCGATTTATCCGTTGAACAATGAAATTTACAAAAATAGAATTCGCAAATATTACTTAAACTTAAAAAACATAAATAGAAACACTCGATATCAATAATAAAAAATACGTCGCGTACTATCAGAAAACATTTTAAAACCGTACGAATTCCTGATATCGTAAGCGTAATATCATAAGCGAATTAAGCACTCAGAACGAATTAATAATACAATTTTGCAAAATATCTGAATATTCTTAACTTTTTGAGCAGCCCGTGTATAATTTTAAATATATTTTCATCACTGTCTATAGAAATTTGAAATCTATATCTTACAAGAACTGTAAAGAACACGATATTTTATGAGCACAAAAATAAGACGCTTCAACTTTTGCAAAACGATTTATTTCACACTTTAGGGAATATCCAGGACACCGTCTTCGCCGAACCCTCGGCCATATTGCTTGTAGACTCAGAAGTAGACAACTAGAAACTATTTCTGAAGCAAATGGAACTAGTAAAATACTAAATGTAAAGATGGACAAACAAGGCAGATTTTGAATACACATTCAAAATTGTAGCAATGTCAGTATAAATATTAACAGTAACTAGAAATTTGTTGGAAATATTCTGTATGGACTTTGTAATATTATGTATCTGTATGTACTTTGTGTTTTCATAAATTTTGTTGTTAGTAAACTTTTCTTGGCAAAATGCATCAATATTTAGTTGCCTTGCATACCAATTATTATTTTACATAGGTACGTTTCCTGACTAGGCAGGAAAAGTGTTACTTTGCTAACTAGTTTTGGTCTACAAAATTGTATTTTGCTTTTGTAGGCGAAAAAATCTTTTGCCCTATTTAAAACGGTATTTCCGCATCCTGAACTCCCTGACGAAAGACCTAATGTTTTGATTTTTATAATTTTAACTAGGTATATATGCATGTTTTCTTCGCATTACAAAAAGTGACCTATCTATAAATGACTGTTCAGCTATGAAAAATAGCCGGGTAGTGTTTAAATGTGGGGTCAGATCAGGTGGGGTGTGGGGTTCAATAATAATAACATTGACTCGACTTATTTCAAATATATAATTAATTGACTTACCCTTTCATGATCAAAATGAAATACGTGAACTGTAGCACCAAAAACAATTGAAGTGATCCATATACTGTGCCAAACACGTCGAACTTAAAAAAGGCATAATATAGTACTGTTATAACGATGATATATATACCAACTACGGGATGAAACATATTTTTAAATTATTGGCGAAATTAGATAAGACGCGTAGTACTCCTTCATAACAAGTGCCGTATCAGACTAAAGTTTACTGAAATAATGGATAATATGTAAATAAATAAACGCTTTATGATTGAAAAGAAATATACATGATACTGACTTACACTGATATCAAGAAAGCATAGGCGTCGGGTATTTTTTAAATAGTGAAAATATAAATTAATACCTACTATACCATTTCTAAAAAGTATGTGTAGATGACTGACCGCGTATAGGAAAAACCGCAGTTGCCACATGTAATTCTCAAATTTCTCAATATTCAATTAAAATATCAAATTCCACCATAATATATAAGCGTTGCATCTACTTATATTACTTATGAATGTCATACAAGAATTATTGTGCATACAATAATATATTATAGGCCAAGATGTTAGCCATTTTTACATTTACTTTAGTCTACTTTAATTTTATGGAAATTCCGTAAATATTTATTTTTATAGTTAAAAGCGGCAGTCACTCTACTGTAGACCCAAGGCCGGATATCCCAGCAGTATATCTCTTTTTAACTTATTGGAATGACGCGCCGTCTGTGTTTAGTTAAAACAGTTACAAACGTTCGCCTCCCTTACTGTGGCGGGTTTGCAGGAATTGCGCGCGTATTCTGTAACGGTCATTTGCGTCAGAGTAGTGCGTTGGTTGAGATATTCGCGTATATATATATATATATAAAGCTGTTTAAATGTGATTGTGATATAATATAATATCGGCGAACGACGGAAAATATTCCAAAACGTTGGAACTACCGATCGGTAGGTGAGAAATAAATTATTTTACGAGTATTTTACTGTATACAGAGAGATCACCCTCATCGCGAGAAGGATGAATTGCTGGATATGTGTTCGGATTATACACAAGCATAAAATTCAAGCATATACACATTTTAAAGAGAAGAAAAGATACATGGAAGTGTACAGCCACCGAAACCAAAAAGCGGTCGACATAAGAGTGTAGTGGACGAAGATGCAAAAAATGTGATACGTAGAACGGCCCACGGTTTCTTTAGAAATATCGAATTGCCCACTTTAGATAAGGTGCTGTAAGATATAAGTGAAGATGATATTATACCTAAAATGTGCAGGTCTAGTCTGGCAAAAATTTTGAAAGACATAAAATTCATCTCTCAAAACTCAAAACGTATGGAAAAGTAGACAGAAAGAGTATTCCCATAAATCTAAAACATAGTATGGTAAATGTTCTCAAAAAATGCAAAGAAACGAAATAACTCGAATTCGAAATTTTTTTTTTAATCATTATGTACAATTTTGGGCTTTTTCAAATTTACACTTTAATTACTCGAAAAACATGTTATGTGATGATGAACGTATCATGACATGTGATGTGATGATGATTCCATGTTACATTGATAAACAAAAAAATTGCAAATTGAAATATACCTACTACTATAATTAACAACCAAATAAGTTAATAAAGTTAATATTTAATAAGACATCTACAATATTTTGAGAAAGTTGTAGAATCTTCTTTAAATTATATGCGTAGATGCCTATTTATTATTTTAAGATAGCTTATATACCTGAGTGACCTACGGAAAGTTTTAGCCCATCAAAAGGTTTCATAGAGAAGTGGGGAAGAGGCTCGGAGGCCTTACTACCTGTTATTTCGTAGCAGCTGAAAAAACCATTAGGATGTAAAAACTGGTTGTAACAGTTTAAAATGTGGCTGCCGAAATGTGGCTGGTTTATGGACAAATGCACAAATTTATGCTCAAATTGTCATGGTTCCGAAAATTGCTCCAAAGTGGAAGAAAAAACCTACAAGGAAGTTAATTCAGATAAAATTGTGGATGAAGAACCAATGCAGAGTGGAAATAATACTGGAGACGAAGACGGTGATGGTCTTGAAGATTTCGAAGATCTACTAGATTCGGGAAGGTTTGTCGAATCTAACGATGAAGAAATGTCATCAGAGAGACAAAAACTAATGGATAACTGGATAAGTGATTAGAATTCGAGATAAGGTATTTATAAATAACAAAATTAATGTATTTAAAAATATTATAATGAATAACGTTATCAGTATAAAGTATTTAAATTCAATAGTACGATTTACATGTATATTCATAAATTATGAGATTTTCCATTACATAAATGTAATTAGAATTTAATAAATCAACTTTTTTACTGAAAAAAATTGCAGCAATCACATTTTTTAGATGAAATCCCCTTTATATCCTATCTTTAATATTTAGAACAACTATTTTCGCATGTTTTTTGCAATCTTTATATTTTATGGATTTGTATTTTTTTTGTTTATCAATGTAACATGGAATCTTAAGTTTTTCGAGTAATTAAAGGGTAAATTTTAATATATAGCTCAAAATGATTTTTTTTTTCGTTTCTTTGCATTTTCTGAGAACATTTATCATAGTAATGTATATTTTTTACACCATCAGAAAGTAGAAATTTCAGCGAACAGAAATCCCACCGACTTTTTTAAAAAAGCAGATATTTGACGCGAGACTTTTCGATTAAAAATTAGGGTGCTTTTTCGATATTAAGTCAAGATAAGGTGAAAAAAATAAATATTTTAAATCAAAAAAGTTACAGTGTGTTTGGGACATAAAAAAGTTTTCACAAAATGTCTTAATATTTTTTTGTAAAAGAGAAATAAAATACCAAAAACTTGGTTATTTGAATTTTTCACATAAATTTTGAGGTTATGTGAAAAATGTGTAAATACAAAAGTTGTAGATCTTTTTATTATCTACAACTTTAAATTTAACTTTTTTCTATAGGACTTTTTTCTATAGGTTTCATCCCACTATTATTTTTTTGGTGTAAAAAATTATCGACCCTGATAATTACCAAACTAAAAACCTTATATTTGTTTTCACTTTTTGGAGCTATTGAGTACACGATAATCCAATGGAAAAAATTGAAACAAATCGGTCTGCTTCACAAACTACTTGTTTTAAGAACACGGTCACTAAAAAATAAAAATCAACTGCACCGACATATACAACGTGTTTGGGTTTGGGTGTGATTCAGTACAGACGCCACCGGATCGTTAAATCACGCCTACTTTTGCCGAGTTAGGCCAAATTAGGGTTACTGCGCCAATTTATTACCTACGTACATTCTAGAAAAATGCACTCACTATCTCTAAATTCCCGCACCTGCCATGAAAATTACTATTACCGCACTATTGTGTTTGAATTCACTTTACCCCTACAAGTGGAATTATTATCATCTTCTTCCTTAACAAAACAAGGACCTCCCAGAAATTAGAAACCAGTTACTATAATATAGTATCTTCTTCAAACTTGTTATGCATTTGCACGCCACTGGTATGTATTAATTTGCATAAATCCTCGAAGGAAAGCATTATCACCAGATAAATTTTATAGCGAATATAACAATATCTTCTGGTTGAATTACGAGTTAGCATCATCTTCAAATGAATAATGCAATAATGCATAATGTTATCTTTATCAAATTTTCTAATGATTCATAAAAAAAGATAATATCCTGTCAGTAATATAATTTCATACATGCAAGTCAAGGTTACGATCAGTTCACTTTGAGACTTAACCTTCACATGGCACATTCATTGAATTATGCATTTTATTAAGGCCACATTTTTAAAATAAGGCTTTTGTTGTAAAAATAACAAACATGATTTCTACAATTATACGAAAAATACATATAGGACTTTATCTATTGAATACTAGCCGGCTGAATGTATACGATCTTATTTCACACATTTTCACATCAAGGTCCCTAACAATATATAGGACTTAGTTGTACTAACAGATCACGTAGATTTCTTGAAAATTGGGTTCAGAATTGGGACATTTCCATGGTTAATAGTTTGCTTAGTTAATAGCTCCTTGAAAGTAGCGACCTACAAGTCAATAACGCCAATTATTTATTAATACAAATGCAAATTTTTAAAATACAGTCAATGCAAATTTTTGTATCAGTTCATTGTAACATAATGAGCACGCATAATTTAAATATTGGCATAATGATAATAGGTAGATAGGGAACTTATTATTAATGTATTTGACGGATCCACTTTTTAAAAAAGCCGACCTTTTTGATCGCAGAAATGACTGTGAACATTTTGGCCGGAAACCGGGACCAAGTAAACCTAGTCTGTAGTGGATCGCTACATCAATATTCCTTATTTTAGTAGTTCGGAGATATGTATATTCACCACAATATACCTCCTTGTAAAAGAACAACTTCTACATCCCACTTCTGCTATACATCATTTATTTATAATTTCTAAAAAGAAAATAGTATTGACTGTTATTTTGAAGAAGAAAAATCTTCGATGGGCCGCATATTTGAGACAATCCGGTCAAACCGCAATCTGAAACCGGCCCAGCTATCTCTTTATCAGTCGGCATCAGTTCGCTGTGACGAATTTAATGTGTATGGAATTTCATAATCGGATTAGGGGTATTTATATCCTTCAAGTCACGTAACTGTCTTCTCCTGTTCCTCAATTGGTATCTATCAAGTCTGGTTTGAAATCATAGTTATTTATTTACTTACGCTTACCGTTCTTCATCAATTTTATCTAACCACTAACCAATAAGGGTCAAGTGACGAACATTTTTTTTGCAAGAATTCCTTTAAAAGCAGGGAAAAGATAAAAGTAAGAGCAAATACAAGGTTATTCTTATTTTACAAACAGAACAATATTGTTAAGGTGATCTCACTTGTTCATACCTTGTAAATAAACAACCTTTGTGGCTACAATAGTAGCACTACTTGTTATTATCATTGTTCAAAGACAATATTGTTGAGTTACCAACAATGGAAAGTTAACATGTGACCATTTGTTAACTTAGTTAGGCCGTTAGTATCGCTGTTAGTATTCTAATAACAATAAAAAAATCATCACAATAAGATACTCAGCTATAATATGACGAATAGACGATAAGAATTGAATAAATAAACAAATCGAACTAATTTCAGGAAAGCTTGAACATAATTCGATGCAAACGTATTTTTCTACCATTATCGGTTTATATAGGTAAGTACTTAAAGCCCGAACAGAATAGATCGTTAATCGAGAGGTCTAAATGGAATTCTACATTTTTTTTAATGTACTATATAGTGGCTATTATTATGTGATTAAATTTAATTTTTCCGATTTATGTTGTTGTGCACTGTACCTGGACTTTATCAGTTTTGCACCCAATGAAAACATTATCCGATAAGAATTCATCATCTGCGAAACATGTTAGGTACTTATAAAATTTCATAGTACCTACACTTGTGCAAAATGTCATGTAGGTATTTGTATTCAACATCAACGATTCAACCGAGCATTCCGCACATAATAAACGACCACTGACTGGTAAAAATTGATTTGAGGTCCTTATACGCGACTAGTAATAATTTCAACATTAAAAACTTGCCAGCTTATATTTTCCAGAAATACTTTCCGACTCCTAATTCAGCTAAAGAATTACCTCGCTAATTACTACTAACAAATTCAACCCACACCATTGCAGCCTAACGTGGAGCAATAAAAGTGTTGACATTATTATTTAAATTAAGTACGTATGTACTTTGTCCAGATATATAGCGGCATGCCGAGATATCCGAAACGTCCGATTTCGATGAAATAAATATTGACGCACAAAAAGAGCGAGAAAATCGACAAAAACTTGTAGCTCAAGAGCGAAGAACTCTTGAAAGTCTTAGCCCTATTGTTCCTTCTTCTGCAATTGATTTTAAATTACCACAGAAAGAGTCACATGAACTGGCTGACTAAGACGTACCCACTACATCTTCCATTGTTTCCTCCTGTTTAAATGAAGAATCTGCATCTAAATTTCTTGCAAACGAAAAAGCTACAACTTCTGGATATATTCAATCGGCTGGCGATAATTTAGTATTTAAAGCTTTAAACAAGAGAGGGACTATGTTACTTTTGAACCAATGCACAACTTTGATATTGGAACATTAAAAAAATACACTTCTGTGATTTCTGTGAATGATATTGAAGATGCTGTTAGACGGGGACCAGAGTCACACCGGTCAATTTTTCCGCCGGATTTAAATGATATGCAGTTTTCTACATACGTGCTTAATATTCATATAAAGAATAAAGAAGTAGTTCTTTGGGACTGGCTGGTTTGGAGCAAAAATAAAGAAGCCCTATTCTATTTCCCTTGCAGTCTATCCAAAAGAGTTTCCAAAGCACAGTCTTCTATTTTAGCATTAGAAACTGGTTGGGGGCCTCCAGGGGTAACAGAAAATTATATGATAAATTACCTAAGCATGAAAGTAGCAATAATCACCGAGCCTGCTATATTGAATGGCGAAATTTTGAAGGAAAGCTTAAAAATAAAACAACAATCGATGGTGTATTATAGCAATCAATTGAAAGACCCTATGGAAGGATATATTAAAAAGGATCTTGATGTATTACTGCACCTATCAGAGCGCGGATTGGCTCTTAGAGAGGGATAGTCACTTAATAGGGGATAAAAAAATGGCAACTTTGTAGGAACGTTAGAACTAATTAGTCACTACCCACTACTATCAGAACATCTTAATAAAGTCAAGCAGTCTCAAATTGATAAAAAAAGGATGCAGGTTCATTATTTATCTGCGGAAATACACATTGAGTTTATATCGTGTTGTGGTGAGTAAGTACGTTATGTCAATTATTTTAAGAAAGAGGGATTTGGCAAAATCTTTTTCTATAATAAAATTGTGGATGCAGCTCATAAAGAGCAAACTACATTCATACTAAGGCGCGTTTGGATTAATTCAAGTAACCAGTACGAAATTTTTGAGAGATTTTTGGATTTTGTTAACTATAATCAGAAAACAGGAGAAGGGATAGCAGATTTAATTATTGAAATTCTTAATAAACGGAGAATGCCGACAGAAGATTGTCGGGGTCGTGGTCAAGGGTACGATAATGGAAGTCATATGAGAGGTGCCCATAAGGATGCATAAGCTCGTATATTGCAACATAACTACCCTAGCAGTTTTCTCTCATTGTGCTTGTCACAGCTTAAATCTCTGTGGTGTACATGCTGCAGAGTGTTGCCCTGAAGTAATTACATTTTTTGGAGTGGTGCCAAACCTCTACAACATATTTAGTGCCAGCCCTCAAAGGTGGGAAATATTGAAAGAAAATATTAGTATTTCACTACACTCCATGTCAACTACTCGCTGGTCGGCGAGAGTAGAAAGTGTAAAACCATTTGTTGAAAAACTTCCAGGGATAAAAAAAGCAATTCAGTTGGTGTTCGAGTTAAATTTAAGTCCAGAAACTCGAACAGATCTAAACGGTATTTCGTCTTACGTGAACTCTTGTGAATGTCTATTGATGGGATCAATTTGGATAAAGGTTCTTACCTCAATAAATTATAGTAGTACTGCAAGAAAGGAAAGGTATATACAATCGATGTAGATATTAAAAATCTTTCTAGTCTGATGGACGATTTAAATTTAATTAGAAGTAACTGGCAGGCCTCAATGAATATAAGATAGTTGCTGAAAACCTAGGTCTAACGAGAGACTTATCTTTATTGCCTGCAAAACGCAAAAGAAAGAAAAACAACTTTTTTTGACGAAAGTAATACAAACGATGCTTTTGTAGAATTAAACCTAGAGGAAAAAATTAGATGCCATGTGTTTAATGGTCTTTTGGATAGCGTCAATGTAAATATTTCAGCCCGAGCCTGCAAAAAATATATATGATCGTTTTAGTGTTTTGTAGACATTTCTTGATGATAATGATGAGAAATTAAAAATAAAACAGTAAAACTTCAGAGAATTTACAAACTTGATATTAATCTAGATAATATTCGATGAAATAATGCACTTAAAAATTACAAAATTACTATCTCCCATTAATTTATTAAACAAAATTAAGTATTTTAAATACCTTAGGATACCTTATTTCCTAACATTATAATTGCTTTAAGGATATATTGCAATATACCCATTACTGTAGCTCGAACTTTTAGTTTCTTAGCGCGCATTAAGAATGTATTAAGATCGACAATGGCTCCAGATCGTTTGTCAAATTTATGATTATTAGCTATTGAGTCATATGCACGCACTATATTAAGTAAGTAGGCACATACTTTGACAAAGTTTAGGTGTTTATTTTGTGTTTTTTTAATTAACGTTTTATTTCTTAGATATTTGATAATTAATAGTACTAGACTAGGACCCTGATGTATTACGTATTAAAGTATTACTTTTGTTTTATTTGTTTACTTCATAAAAACATGGTATTGAATATACGTCATGTGCTACCCTATCTACCTTCAGGCCCGACAAATTGATACCAGATCCCATGAATCATCAATATTTTAATGCCGTTATATAGCCTTACATATATTTAAAGGGCTAGAAAAATCTACCAGTCATCCTGTTTGTGCACGCACGTACCGATCCTATAGGTCAAGAGTGCAATTGCAACACTGTAAAACACTCAATTTTTTGCAAGAAGGTCTGACACATGCTGATAGTTATTATAAACAATATAAACGTCAGCCTTCAATCAACGCGTCAGTATTAAAGGACTGCTTGAGCCTCAGGCAGAGCAAGCAAGGTTACATGTAAATTTCCTTAAAGAAATGTTTAACTAGGTAACGACTTACGTCAATATACTATTTCAGATTGGCAACTACACTGCTGGCCAATAGGTTGGAATAATTCAAATTTTTAGGGTAAGTTTCGATACATATATCTTCTGAACGATATGGAATATCAAAATACGGATTTCAGGACGTTTTTGGAAATTTCATCGACAAAAACTGGTCTGAATATCAATTTTCCATTATGCTCAAAAAAGGAATATACGGGGGTGTAAACTAAACCCCTAAAAAAATCAAAATTTCATTCTTACCGAGAATTTAGGAAAACCAAAATCGAGTTAAATTTTTTATACCGGGGTAATCTATGGACCAATTCGAAAAAACAAATTTGGCCGATTTTTGATATCTCGCTTATTTTTGAATATACGGCGTTTTTATTGAAATTAGGACAATTTTTTGGAAATGTATCTCTTACTTTTTAAAAACAAAGTAAGTAATGGATTTTTTTCTTATTTTCAAGTAAGCTTACATGCCTCTAGCTGCCTCAGTAGCTAGAATTGACATTTCTTATACAGGGTGCCTGCGAAAACATTTAATAAGCATGTGTCACGAAAAATCTGTATATTTAAATAAACTGTGTGCAGAACCCTGTATGATTAAAATGAACGATAATTTTAAAATTTTAAAACTGTGAAGGGAAACCTTAGAAAAATATCTCGAATACTTAGCCCACCAATATAACAATACTTAGCCCACCAGCTAATCGTTACTACCGCAAGTTTTTTAAATGTTTTATATAGGGATTTACCGTGTAATTACAACGAAACTGTAAATTATGATAATACTCATCCGATCAAGAAAAATAAAAAACCGTTTCGAGATATTTTTCTAAGGTTTCCCTTCACAGTTTTAAAATTTTAAAATTATCGTTCATTTTAATCATACAGGGTTCTGCACACAGTTTATTTAAATATACAGATTTTTCGTGACACATGCTTATTAAATGTTTTCGCAGGCACCCTGTATAAGAAATGTCAATTCTAGCTACTGAGGCAGCTAGAGGCATGTAAGCTTACTTGAAAATAAGAAAAAAATCTATTACTTACTTTGTTTTTAAAAAGTAAGAGATACATTTCCAAAAAATTGTCCTAATTTCAATAAAAACGCCGTATATTCAAAAATAAGCGAGATATCAAAAATCGGCCAAATTTGTTTTTTCGAATTGGTCCATAGATTACCCCGGTATAAAAAATTTAACTCGATTTTGGTTTTCCTAAATTCTCGGTAAGAATGAAATTTTGATTTTTTTAGGGGTTTAGTTTACACCCCCGTATATTCCTTTTTTGAGCATAATGGAAAATTGATATTCAGACCAGTTTTTGTCGATGAAATTTCCAAAAACGTCCTGAAATCCGTATTTTGATATTCCATATCGTTCAGAAGATATATGTATCGAAACTTACCCTAAAAATTTGAATTATTCCAACCTATTGGCCAGCAGTGTATTTAAAGGGCTAGAAAAATCTACCAGTCATCCTGTTTGTGCACGCACGTACCGATCCTATAGGTCAAGAGTGCAATTGCAACACTGTAAAACACTCAATTTTTTGCAAGAAGGTCTGACACATGCTGATAGTTATTATAAACAATATAAACGTCAGCCTTCAATCAACGCGTCAGTATTAAAGGACTGCTTGAGCCTCAGGCAGAGCAAGCAAGGTTACATGTAAATTTCCTTAAAGAAATGTTTAACTAGGTAACGACTTACGTCAATATACTATTTCAGATTGGCAACTATTTGCAGCGTGGAGGATTGTGGGGATGGGGATCGGAATATCCTCTCCGGTCCCTATTATCAACATAATTTTTCTGACCTACCGATGCACCACTTCAGAAATAACTCTTATATACTCTAGTTATACACTAACTATATACTGTAGTTATATACTCTATAGTACTCTTAGTTATTATACAGGGTGTTTCTAAAATAATGTGAAAGATTTTATGGGGTGATTTTTTAGCAAAAATTAAGGCGGGTCTTTCATATAAATTGCTTTCCAAAACCCCTTCCCTCCAAGTTACAGCCCTCTAAAATTGGGGAAGAAAATTATCCGTCTGTTATTTTTAAAGTTTTATTTATTTTCTCCACTATGGAAGAATTTAGAAGAATGAAATTTGGCGAATAACTTGGCACTAATAAAATGGCAGTTTGTCGCAATTTTTGTAACAATGAGATATTGCTACAAGGGGGTAAAAAAAAGCAACCCCTATAATATTTTTGTTCAGAACTTTTTAACGCGTCGATATTTCTTTATCTAAATTTTTTGATATGAAAATATAGCTTCAATCTGCAACTTTTTTGTCTCTTGAGTTTTCTTCGAGAGATTGATTGTTTGCCCACGTTTGCCCACAAAAAAAAATTATGCTCACATTGCCTTTCAAATAAATTCGCTGAGGGGTTGTTATTCGGTGAAACAGTCAAATATATAGGCTGTTGAAGCCATCATTGCATATCAAATTTTAAATAAACAAATGTCGACGCGTTTAGAAGTTCTGAAGAAAAATATTATAATGGGTTGATTTTTTTACCCCCTTGTAACAATATCTGAGGGTTACAGAAATTGTCACAAACTGTCATTTTATTAGTGCAAGTTGTCCGCCAAATTTCTTTCTTCAAAATTCTTCCATAGTGGAGAAAATAAATAAAAACCATTTTTCCCCTATTTTAGAGGGCTGTAACTTGGAGGGAAAGGGTTTTTTAGAAAAAAAATTACATGAAAGATTCACCTTAATTTTTACTGAAAAATCACCCCTTAAAATCATTCGTATCAATTTAGAAACACCTATTTTATATCCGACATATTTGTGTTATTAATTTTAGTATCACTATTTTCGTATCACACGTAGATCACTTTTTCATAGTACTTAATTATAGTTTTCGAACCAGTAAAAACCGAGGTGAAAACGTGAAAATATTTATTTCAGTTCCAAAACTCAAAAATACCTACATAGCGTCTGGCAGGAGAAGAGACATCATAATAATACCTACTTGTTCTATGAAACTTGATAAACATACTTGAACGGTGATATACCTAAACTGTATTTTTACCATAGAATGGTCAATGATATTCCAGCACAGGTAAATGGTAGGTATGTCTAAAAAGCAACCCTCGGGACAAGTTTGAAGTCATTGAAGCCAATTAAAATAAATAACGGTAGTTCTAACACCGTACACTCGTACACGACCAAGGAAAGAAACGTTATATCTTAATATCTGAAATTACTGGTAAGGCTGTTGAATCTACCTTGCTCTCGGTAATCAAAATAAGAAAATTTTATGTGGATTATTATATAACTAATATAAAGAAATATCTTACGTTAGAAAATTGTGTTTTACATTTCAATAATCGCTAATTACATAATTATTGCATGTTATTAATGCTAGAAATCTAGATACCCCCTAGATCTAGATAAGTTATTGTTGTAAGAAATGTGGGTAGTTAAAAGTACGACGAACCTGGTGAACCCTTCAAAGAAAAATCCTGGGAATGCCCAATACAAGAATCCAATAAAAATAGCAAATTCCAAAATTAGTTCCATTGTCCAGGCAACAAAAACACCACTGAGGACTGCCATATTACGCACAAAAACGGACACTTTAAACCATAACTATTAAATATTAACAATTTCCAATTTTCTAAAAGAAACTAACACGCACTGAAAAAATCCAACCGCGTGCAAAATAAAAACAAAGCATTTATCTGGTCTGTTCGGCAATCGATTAACATATATGTCACTCGTTATCAGTTTCGCAACACTCATAAGTCAACACTACGGTAGACTTATGACACTATCAACATCAACAGCCACAACACTGCTATCGCGAAGGTACCCTAAAACTAGCAAACGTAGTTTCTCTACTGAAAGAAACAATGAATCTGTCTCTCTCTACCGGTATCGACCTCCTCGTTCGAAGGCGCGTTGTGAATGTAAATGCAAAAGTTAATGTACTGTTATGGGACAGGGCTGTAACAGAAAATTTAGGTACCTACGTACCTAATATTTATGTGTTTCGACGTCCAACATGAGGTAACACATAAGCAGTAACTGCTAACATATTACTATTATATATATTATTAACTGAAGCATATTAATAAAAAAGTGCCCTGGGCTCTACGAGCGATGAAATCAACTCAAGATTTTTTGATGTGGACGTTAATAATATTATGGTATAATACAATAACATAAAAATGGAAATAATGGAATGGAACCATAACAACTGCACATTATGACATTACTAAGAATCTAAGGATGGGTCTCTTGCTCTGAGGGAGGGATATTAGGTTAATTCCAGAAAGAAGACCTCTTTCCAGGGCCGCCGCTAGAGTAAAATATAGGGGGGTCAATATATTGGGTAAAATCATGGGTGCCGCAAGGGAAAATTTTCTAAATTTTCTAGGTCACGTGTTTTCATGGTACTATTTCAATGAAACTTTTATTTATGCAAAAATATAGACATGCACAAAAAAATTCATTATTATACAGAAACTATTCATTAAATAAAAACCCTAACCTTCTACGACCTTGACCAAATCTATCTAATACATAATTTATAAAACTCTTTATTTTTCAGTACATTTTTCCTATATGTACACTTAGCAAGCATAACCCAGACAATCTATCTTCCGACATGCTTGATCACAACCATTTTTAACACGTCGCGTCGCAATGTGCTAAATGATATTTCTATGCTGACGCCGGTTGGTGGTAATGCTAAAAAAATATGTAGGTACAACCTTTTTTTTATTGATGGAAAGAAATGAACTTCTTGGAACTTTTCCACAGTTCTGCTCACGTTTCAATTTCTTTTAGCACACTAGGGCTAAGCTAGGGGGGTCGGTCGACGCCTCCAGACCCCCCCCCCCCTAACGGCGGCCCCGCCTACCTCCCAAAATACTTAAAAACAAATGCAACGTTTAGGAATACCGAGATTACCGAGTCACTGAAAGACAAGAAAAAGGAAAGGCGAAGAATAGAAACACCAGAAGACACATAACTCAACATATTATAGTATTTTACTGAAAATCCATCTAAATCATCCTATTACTCGGGAGCATACTTGATATATGATATATACATACATATATATATATATATATATATATATATATATATATATATATATATATATATATATATATATATATATATATATATATATATATATATATATATATATATATATATATATATATATATATATATATATATATATATATATATATATATATATATATATATATATATATATATATATATATATATATATATATATATATATATATATATATATATATATATATATATATATATATATATATATACTGATGAACGGTACGTTGTCACCTAGAAAATAGTTACAGACCATACTATGTTACTTCATATACTACGGTGTCACCTCAAAAAGGTGAGGTGACAAGGAATTCCCTTAGTTTCTTGCTAAATCGATTTTAGATGGCATTACTGTTCCTATGCCCAATTTTATGGGTGAGGTGATTTCGACCCCTATACATCGAAAAATTTTGTTTTTAGTTCGAGAGTATATAACTGGCGCTACTGGCGCACATATAGGTTTATAAGTATAGGTACGATACGTACGAAGTCACCTCTGCTGGTATATAGCGAAATTTGGCGCGGAATCACCTCGTGAAAACTTCAATTACCGGCAACAGTGTCTAATACGAGTAGTTCATCCAAGAAGTGACCACGTTGTGCTTGTTATCAGTGTTATATGTTCAAATATTCAACAGAATGAATTCCAACAACCTGAAATCAAGGACTAGGCGAATTCTTGAAAATGCACGGGTAAGTGTAGCTTATTTTAGCAGTATTCTAGCATACCTAAGTAGTTTTTGGTTACGTGGGCACATTTTTCACGTTGTAAAATTTCCCTCCTAAAACCGCCTCCGGTTTTAATCGGGAAAGTTTAGTAAACGATAGGAATCGCAATACAAAGAGAAAAATTCATGTATATTTTTATGTTTTAAAGCTTTGTTTTTGAAATAAATGGTGTTCAAGTAAGTAAAAGAAACTTATTTTTTTCAAACAAATCACAAACTACTTGGCCGATTTTGACAAAATTTGGCACGTTCTTAGTAGGGTATAATATGTAAGTGGTATAATTTGATGTAATTTGATTTAATTTAATTTTGATAGGGGTGGCAGTGAGGCATCCTAAGTAGATGTTTACAAAAAAATTGAGCACGCCACTGCCGTCTCATAAATTGATATTATTATTAGATTAAGTAATTAAAGATACAAATTTTTAAACTCTTGTATTTTTTGTATATCGCTTAATTTTCAAGAAAAAAATAGAATTCGTCTATCAGTCCTCTCCTGAAATAAGTAAACAAGATAGACAAAATATGTATGTGAGAGACAAAAAAACACGTATCTTTCATTATCTAAAAATAATTATAAAACTTTAAAAAAGCAGAGGCGGTATCAAATTATTATTTTTCAAAATATCTTGTCATAATGTTCTATCGGCGTACTTGGAAACATTTAAATAAGTCTAATTACATGAAATTAAGCCTCTTATGTGCGAAGTTTTATGAAAATCGGCAAATTGATTTATGAGGTATTTGAAAAAAAAATCAGGAATATAAAAGGCAACACTCGACTTAGTTTCCACAAACACCAAAACACTTTCACTTAGCGTGTTACGCCAACCAAGTTGGCATCATCCGGAGACGATTAAAACATCTTAAACTAACAATGTACCCTATTCATTCATTGATCCTTCGACCTTTCATTGATCCAAATTTACCCAAATGAAAGGTCTAGGATTTACGAAATTAGTTGTAATGATTGTGAACAAAAATATGTTGGACAAAAGACACGATCAATTAACTCCAGGTTTAAAGAGCACATGGCTCATCTAAAATATGGAATAACAAACAAGTCTAGTGTTGCACAACATGTTTTTGAGAAAAATCATAGAATAGATATTAGTAACATTAATTAGAAGTGTGACCAATAGTAGATAGTTGGATGCATTTGAGGCCATAGAAATTAGAAAATGTAAAAATAGAATGAATGCTCGTTGAATGAAGTAAAAGTGTTTTGATGTTTGTAGAAACTAAGTCGAGTGTTATCATTACTTCAAAGGTTCCAACCCCATTCAATATAAAAGATCATGAATTTTACTTCTGCAATTTCTATCGCCTATTTTCAGTATTTTCCGATTTTTTAAAATTATAAAATAACTGAGTTAGACCATCTCGGATACAACACACCTTTTACCTCGTCTTTAATCCATTTCCCGAATATTTCACGTGTGTCTAGTTTACAATATTTTTTTTTCCTATTCATTTCTTATAGGGTAAATCCCAGGAGAACCTAATGAAAGAAAATTTTGGAAAAATGGCAATGACTGTCGTAAGTTGTATTAAAATTTTTAATAAAATAATATTTATTTTTAGTTGTACTTGGTTAAAAATGTACTATTTTTTTAATTCATTTCTTTTAGAGCCAATCTCAAAAAAATCTAACGAAACAAAATTTTAGGGAAGGATTGGAAATGAGTGGCGTAAGTTGTTATTTCAACATTTTTTAAGCATATTTTTTTTAATATTCTAGGTGTTTGATTTAAGTTGTACTGTTTCCTCCTATTCATTTATTTTAGGGTCAATCCCAAAGATGCCCACCGAAAGAAAATCTAAACAAAATGGAAATAACTGGTGTAAGTTGTTATATTTTCTATTTTGATTTTTCCACCATAACATAGAGAATACATTATCGCAGTATTTTTTTTAACTTTAACAATATTTTTATGTGTTATTAAGGCTAGCAGTTTTAAAAGTGTCTGTGTGGGTCTGACTGCCTGGCAACCCATGGTCGTTTGTTCAATCCAGTATTTGGCCAAATTTATTTTTAAAATATCTAATTTTTCGAGCCGCTACCGTGCTTCCGAGGGCAAGTAAAGCCGTCAGTCCCGACTGCTAACATGGTTGTTAGGTCATGTTAGAGATCTGGCCTAAAAAGGCGAGTTAGTTTGGAAATTAGTCAATAGTAAAATACCCCAAAAATCGTGTTTTTATAGTAAAAGTAAAACTAGTAAAGAGGTTCGTCCAATTTTGCCTGATTCTTAAATTATATTTATTTATAGAACTGGATAAACAGCAATATTTTTACTGGCGCTAATAGCTTTGTGGACTTAGACGGCACAAAAATGTCTGAATCTGAAATCGAATATTACTCAGATGAAAATTATATAGCTGAGCCTGATTACTCTATGAAGTTAGACCTTGCTGCAGTTAATCAATTGACCGAGTCTAATTCCCAAATAAAATTAGTTGAAAATAACATAGCTAAAAGCAAACGATCTCCCTTAAAAGAAAAAAATAATTGTTCTGAATGTGGAAGTTGTAATTGTACTCATATATCTGACACAACTAATGAAACTTTTAAGGATATGACGACATTTTCTAATAGTTATCAGGTAACCATTGTTAGTATAAATATAAATTTCTAATAGGTAATAATTTAAAATATTTTTTTAAGAATTCCTTGGATTCACCTAAAATAGCTTCATTAAAGCAACAGAAAATATCACCAATATTGCCTGTTGCCTTAGCTAATGATATCATTGTTGAAAGGGAAAAATATAATGAGTCAAGCTGTTTATATAAAAATAAGGGCATAACTTATAAACTCACTGACTTCAATTTTTTACCATCACCAGAAAATGATATGTCGAAGCAAAATCCAGAATCTAAATCTGGGAACGTAATTATTACTAGTATGCATATTATCAAACCTCTACAAACATCTACATTAGGAACAGATAAAGATTTAAAGTATTCTAATTCTGGAAGAAGCAATTTAGTGGATACTAATGAAGAAACACAAAGGGATTTATATGATTTTACGGAATATGATAATGTAAGAATAATATTACTTTATTTATTTTACAACTACAAAGATTCATTATGTTTTTAAGAATTCCTTGGATTCACCTAAAATAGCTCCATTAAAGCAACAGGAAATATCACCAACATTGCCCTTAGCTAATGATATCATTTTTGAAAGGGAAGAATATAATGAGTCAAGCGGTTTATATAAAAATAAGGGCATAACTTATAAAGTCACCGACTTCAATGTTTTACCATCACCAGAAAATGGTATGTCTAAGCAAAATCCAGAATCTAAATCTGGGAACGTAATTATTACTAGTATGCATATTATCAAACCTCTACAAACATCTACAATAGGAACAGATAAAGATTTAAAGTATTCTAATTTTGGAAAAAGCAATTTAGTGGATACTAATGAAGAAACACAAAGGGATTTATATGATTTTACGGAATATGATAATGTAAGAATAATATTACTTTATTTATTTTATAACTACAAAGACTCAGGCTTCATTGCACGAGTCCAGTAAAGCTTTATCAGGAACCTTATTTTGTATGAGTAGCATATAAGAGTTTATGTACCACATAATTTTCGCAACTTTTAATTTTTCCTTAATGAAATACAAGGTGCTGTTTTGTATTGCCACAATATTGAGATACTTTATTCTTACAAAACTGTACATTAAAGACAACTTATAATGAAAGCGTACATTTTTATATTTTTTATATATACATATATAAATATATTTTATTTTAGATATTGCCTAATTCCACAGAATTGGTCCAATTAAAAAACGTGCCTTTGTCCGATCAGTCTGATCACAGTTTCGAATCAGACGATGATAATAGAGATAAGGACTACGAATATGAACATTTCTCGACGTCTGAAAGCTCTCAGCATTCTGTTCCTGAAATTCCCGAGGAAGAAATAAAAGATATAGCGAGTAAAGAAAGGAATTGTTTCATTATTGAGGAAGTGGGTAATAGATTAGATGGCAAAAAAGCGGGCACTGTAAAAACGTCAAAAATTGAAAAAGTAATAAGAGTAAGTAGTACTATTATAGTTGGCTTTCAGTTAAATTTAATTTAAGGAGATCCAATTTTATATCAACATTTATTTTGATTTTTTGGTCATCCAGAAGTCTATATTTTAATTCTTCATTTATTAATCTTAAAAAATTAAAAGTTGAAAATAATATATAATAATAAGTTTTCGTATTTTATTTACAAGTCAAATAACATTCAGTAATATTCTTAAATTATCAGCTAATATTATGCTTAAAATTAATTATCTACTATATTTTCGAGGTATATTTATAATATAATCGGTACTTAGCACCGACTTCAAAAATATAGTGGATAAGGAATTTTAAGCATAATACCTGACAATTTAAGAATATTACTGACTGTAAATAAAATACGATTACTTATTATATTATTTTCAACTTTTTAATTAACACTTTTTTTCTTTTTAAACTCTTTCTTCGTTTTGTTTTGGGTTATTAAAAATTACTTTTGACCCTTACAGAAACTATCCTTTCCAAATACTTTTTATTAGGTCTGGCCAATTTATCATCGTCAGTAGAAACCTCTATTTTTTTATTTCATCAACTTATAACTTATGTCGTTGTTTTATCGGACGTCCTCTATTATACAGCATTTTTAGAATATTACGTTTATATGGCAAATACATTTTTTAAATATGAATTATCTATTGACAGAAAAGAAATAGAGGAGACAAGAAGGAAGTGCGATGTAAATTCTGTTGCAATGATATTATTACAAAAAATTACGCAAGGCACATGGAATTAAACCATAAAGATATAAATGAAGTGAAACAGATTCTACAGTATCCCCGGAAAAGCAAAGAAAGAAGGCAGGCTTTCAGTTTGCTTAGGAACCAAACCAATTTTGATTTATACATAGAGGGCGTAGTACGTCCATATCGAGAAACAATGGAAAAAGATTCTTTAACTTTTTATCCATGTGTGTACTGTAAAGGAGTTTTCAAAAAAGAATATTTAAAACGTCACACGAAATTATGCGTTGTTCAAAATAGCACAAAAGAAAAAGGTAGTAAACTTTCCTCCAAAAAGTATTATGTTAGCAAATCACAAACTGAAGTTGCCTGTGCACTGGATGCCACAAATGCAATCTCAAGGTTAAATGTAAAAGAACAGGTAAGTTTTTGAAAATCCAAGATTTAAATGATAATTTCAAGGAAATGTTGATTTTACAGGTATTTGATATTATGAAGGGAGATGAAATTTCCTTCGTAGCAAAGAAAGACTTACTTATCGTTTATTTTGGAGACTCCTATCTAAAAAAGCATAAAAGAGAACGCAAAGAATACGCCTGCAGTTCAAGAATGAGAGAACTCTCGCGCCTATTAATTGCCTATCGGGATATTGCTAATGATATCAAATGTTGTTTCAAAGATATTTTAAAACCAAAAAATTTTGATTACTTTTTAACAGCTACAAGAAACATTACCGGATATGATCCAAAGAACAAATTGTTCAAAGTTCCAAGTCTTGCGATGCATTTAGGAACATATTTGAAAGATATGTGTGACGAACTAACACATCTAATTTTAAAAGAATCTCCAGGATTTGTTTGTAAATCGCCAGAAGAATCGAAATTGTGGCTCCAAGAAATAAAAAAATTTAAAAAGTTAGTAATTTCACGTTGGAATACCGAAATATCGAGTTTGGCAAATAAAGATTTGAATGAAAAACGCTGGAATAAGCCACTTCTTGTGCCGCTAGTAAGCGACATTAAAATATTTAGAGATGAAACCATAAAAATGGCAGAAGATTGTTATACACAATTTATAAGCCACACGGATGATATAGAAATTTATAAATTGCTAGTTCAGTGTACGTTGGCACTACTAATTCTTTTTAATCGTAGACGTATAGGAGACGTACAGTATCTAAAAATTAAAGATTATATGAGACAAAATAAATCTAATATGAAAGATTTTGAATCTGTGCTAACGGAATCGGAAAAAATTTTAACAACAAAGTATAGGCGTATTGTAAATAGTGGAAAAGGATCCAGACAAGTCGTTATCTTGCTACCAGAGATGTTAGAAAAATTTATAAATACATTATTGGAACATCGTAAAAAATACTTTTCGCAAGAAAATGAATATGTTTTTGCTATGCCACAGAGAAAAATCAAGTGGGGTCAAGGTGACGTAGCAATAAGATATCTAACAACTAAAATTAAGTTACAATACCCTGAAGCTATTTCCAGCAACAAATTACGGAAACATATTGCTACCGTTGCACAAATATTAAATCTATCGAAAGAAGACCTCGCCCAATTTTCAAAATTTATGGGTCATACGGAAAAAACCCACGCCGAATTTTATGAGTAAGTTCAAATTTTAAGTTGTGATAGTATGGTATCATAGTTGTTATTGAACAAGTATATAATGATATAGCTATTTATTATTCACGGGGGTGAATTTTTCGACACGAGTGCTAGGCTCGTAGCTTAAATCACCCGATTTATCCACTATGAATTGCTAACAATTTTTTATAAACATTTTTATTTAGAAAATTATACAAATGTCAACTTTTTACTGACAGGTTTATGGTTCACCTGATATCTTCACTTACAATAGATCTCACGTTAAAATGTCTCGATTATTGTTATTTGCTAAATAATCGCTAATTCATACACTTGGTAGTTAAAAGACTATTACTTTTAAGGTTACCAGTTGACATATACCAAACAGCCAAAGTGTCCAAATTGCTTATTATGATGGAAAAAGGATCTTTACCTACTGAATTCAAGGGGAAATCATTATCCGAAATTGAATTTGACGAGAATACGGAATATCCTGAAGAGAATAATGAAGGTAAAAAAAAGGTGTTTTGTGAAATGTTCCGAAACTGTTAATGTCACAATTTTTAGAACGTTTTTCGAAACCTAAAAAGCTCAAACAAGACTCTTCAAATATTGCTTCCACTTCTACCAGCACCGACACTCCGTACTCAATTCATGAGCATGCTTGTAATGATGGTAAGATCGTACATTTTAATTTACTTTTTCTTAATTTTATTTTCAACTCGTTAGCTGTAATTTTTCCTATGCGTATATTTAATCAAACTCTGCTTATAGCCGTTTGAGTTTTTAAGTTTTTAATATATACCATTTCTTTTCAGATTCAGACTACGAAATGCCTTTAAAAAACAAGAGAACAAAAAATAAAAGAGATCAGGAAATTGGTAGGATTCTTTTAGTTCATATTACTTTTATTGTCCTTATGATATATGATTCTTTGAGTTTTTATGACAATATTTTTTAGATTCAGATTCAGATACGTGGAAAACACCATTAAAGAAGAAGAAAATACAAAAAAGAGGTAAGATTTTATCTTTATCCAAAGCAGATCTTAAAATTATTATTATTTTTAGGTTGGACTACCGATGAAATAAATCTACTTTCAAAAAATTTTAAAGACTTTATTAGAAATAGGTGTTATCCTTCACAACAATGTATCTTAGATTTTATTAACAACACAAATATCAAAAGAAATCCAATGCAAATTAAAGCAAAAATTCAACATTTAATGACCAAAAATTAACATATAATAGTTTTGTTTCTTACGTTTTTATAATGCTCACCATCAGATAAAGTAGTTTTCAGATTATTTTTTTGATTTTATTTTTGTTAGTTTTATTTTGTTTTGTTTTATTGTTGTTTTAATTATATCCACCTTCAAAAGATTTTCACCATCAATTAGCACATTCAGGGTCGCAGCTAGACTTTAGCGATGATGTGTATACATACAAGGTGGGTCAGTGGAGAAATAGACCAAACTTTTGAAATTTATCTTTTTCACCTCAGACTCAACGATTTTTATTTCGACAAGAAACTTTTAAAACTTATTTTTAACCCTCTCTTTTTTTCCAAACAGGGCGAAAAGGTGACACAGTTGAGAAGACGCTTAAAAAGTGTCGGCCTGGAAACAAAGCTCGGCGCGTCTGAACCTTTTGTTAAAAAGGTGCAAAATTTGCCTCACTTTTGCCTGTAAAAAAATTCCGTATTGCCCCATTTTCAACGTTATTAGCCCGTCAACGTCATTTTGTGTTATTTACGCCTGTGAGCGCTTGAAAATAGTTATTTTTGTTACAAGTACCTAAAATACAGTTTTTCGGACGAATCGTTGCTTTTGCTGACGAGGCGAAGCCGAGTATGGAATAGCAGATGAATCCGAAAAAATGTTTTAGGTACATGCTACAAACAACTTTTTTTGTTAAAGCTCCCAAAAAACATATTCAAACCTCTTATTATGTACGATTAATGTGAACAGAGCAAATACTTCTCGCAGATAGGGAGCTTCTGATTTTAATTACCCGGATTTTAATTACCATACTACCATAGTAGTCCGAATAAAAAATGAAATAATGGGATCAGTATTAAACCAGTGGAAATATATATTACTTACCTACCTCATAAATATGACAACATCGCATGAAGTGAGATCGTGCTGCATGTATCTGGAAGCGCGTATATAGACAGAAGTAACAGCGCTATTATTGTAACTAACAATATTTATGATTTTTTTTTTAAATAAAGTTTTCCCCTCTTTTGAAATTCATGTTAAGGGGACTCCCCTTAAAGGATATATGCAAGATATATGAACAAAAGTAATGGTAAATGTGTGAGGTCAGGTCGTCATATCAGTAACCCCGAGGTGACAACGAATTACCTATCCATATATATATATATATATATATATATATATATATATATATATATATATATATATATATATATATATATATATATATATATATATATATATATATATATATATATATATATATATATATATATATATATATATATATATATATATATATATATATATATATATATATATATATATATATATATATATATATATATATATATATATATATATATATATATATATATATATATATATATATATATATATATATATATATATATATATATATATATATATATATATATATATATATATATATATATATATATATATATATATATATATATATATATATATATATATATATATATATATATATATATATATATATATATATATATATATATATATATATATATATATATATATATATATATATATATATATATATATATATATATATATATGGCGGCCACCCTAGACATCATCGGAAGTTGTCGATTAAAACTTGTTTAAAAATATTGTGTACTAAACCTTTTTCATTTACAAGGATAATCTATAAAAAAGGTCCTTAGGATGTTATCGATATATTTAACCGTTTAGATATTTTGTATAAAAAACATAAAAAACCTTTTCAATTTTTTTTCTTTCAGATAAAGGATTGATCATCAAATTCTGAGCATTTTAATACTTTCAATATTCTTAATATTAACTTTGGACATAATGTCAATTCAGAAAAAAAAATTAAGGATAACAGTGAAAACCGCACCCTTCTATTGCAATAATTAATAACTGAGATACGCCCCTCCAAAGATATGGCTTGTCAGTGTGTGACGTCACAGAAGCTTGTGTTCTGTGCTTGTGTGCTGCGAGAAACAGTACAAATAGCTACATCGAGTTCATGATACAAAGAAAATGGTATGTCAGCGCGCAGGTACCGTGACGTCAGGTGAGGTGCGACATTTCCAGTTACTCCGTAACACGGTACCTACCTATCTACCTATAGCGGAGTAAAATCAGATGTGTAGGATCTCGTTTTTTATTAAGCTATAACTAAATGGGACATTCAAGATCATTTAGAGCATAGTTTTGGATATTCAATATGTGAGTTACAACTTTTTTAATAGGGACGAATTTTGCAAATTAATTTTTACCTTCTCCGCGAAATAATTTGAAAAACATTTTTAAAATATGAGATGTTTTTGAAAAAAAATAGCCATAAAATCGATACTAGCAAATTTGTGCACGGAAAACTTCACCCTGCGGAGAGTTATTATTAAGAATTTATGTACGAATATATCGAATGAAATGTAGACAAAACTATGAAAAAGTTTTTAAAAAAAATCAGCACTTTCTGCGCTTTTGTCGCGAACGAAGAACAAAATAATGCATTTGAAACACTATATCTGAATTTTAAATTACCACATCAGACGTATCACATAAATATAGTATATCTACTATTATCTACATATCATTCTTTAAATTTATTTTATCTACTTTTTTCAGTCACCCATTGTTTTGACAACTCTTCAATCATGGACAACTGAAAGTATTTGAGGTTACTTCCTTTAGTGTTTCGACAACAGTAGGTGGGTATTTACTTTCAACTGTGTACAAATCGCGCCTAGAATCAAGTTGGCAAGAAATACATGTGAGATGCATGGGCACGACGGATCATTATTGGTTCGGCAACCTGACATAATACCCTTGTCTTTGTATCATGATCGAGTCATTGTTATTACTGCAAATCAGAACTTTGTGCGTTGTTTCGTCTTGTTTACACTATTTGCTATCGACAATGTCTTCTTTTTAATTTCTTGTAGGTATTGACTTTCGTATTCAAATGGTTAATTGCTGTGTTGTGGGTCGTAATAACAGCCGACAAAAATTCGTCCGCAACGATGCATAAATTTCCTAACAAAGTAACAGTCTAAGAGCTGGCTAGATAAAAAAAACTTGTCATCGCTACATGGCGAATTCATATTAGGGACCTTTACACTAACACTCTTTCCATTGGGTTTAAGACGCGGCGTTCCAATCGCGCGCGAAAGAACGTCAATCTAAATACTAATTTGGCATGCGCGAAAACAGCGAGTTCTTTCATGCATACTTGAATACGTGATTTGCTTGCGATGTAAGAGCTGTCAAATTTATATTTCTGACGTGATGTCGTGTGCGATTTGAGTGTCCAAAATCGGTAAGTCTAAAAATTAACTAATAATTAGATAAATTATAATATTATTGTATTTTTAGAATAGAAATAGTCAAAATAATATTGTTTGTACAATGGCGGACTGCAGGTACTGGTCAAAAGACCTAGTAACAAATTTTATTGAAGTTTATAAAGCAAATCCCTGTCTATGGAAGATAAAATCTAAAGAATACACCAATAAAAATTTAAAAAACATAGCTTATAATAAGTTGATAGATGTTTGCAAAACGGTAAATCCCGAAGCAAATAAAGATTATGTAGTGAAAAAAATTCAAAGCTTCAGAGGATCATTTCGCAAGGAAATAAAGAAAGTTTTGGAATCCAAACGGAGTGGTGCAGGCGAAGAGGATATATATGTATCAACTTTATGGTATTATGATTTACTACTATTCACTATTGATCAGGAAGTACCAACTGCTAGTATGAGTAATATGGATACAGAAATAGAGCTGGTGGAAGAGACTGAGGATGAAGCAGAAGAAGACAGTAATGAGGGCGAATTGGAACGGAATAATATGAATACAACTAGGGATTCTGTAGCGAAAGAAAACGAAACAGTTACAAAAAATCGTGTATTAACCAAAGTAAGTTATAATAAATTAGGACTTTCCTTTTCTTAACATATCATCCTGCCATTGAACTTTTCCTTCCAAATTAAAGTATTGGGTGTACTTTTCGCGATTGGTTTTTGCGGCTACTGACACATTTTTTTGTCCAGTGGTGCATAAACTGGTTAGATCGATGCTGGTATTTCGCCAGTCGCCCATTAGTAAATCATGAGTCACCGAATCCTCTTGATCAAATGATGCGGCTGTTGCGTATGAGGTTTTTCTTTTTATAAGAAAATTGTGAAGGGCACAAATAGCCAGCACTACGTAGATAATATTTTGTGGATCTTTTATGTGTATGGCTGTATGTAAAATTCGGAATCGTGCAGCTAACAAACCGAAAGCATTTTCAGAAACATTTCGAGCCCGGGATAATCTGTAGTTAAAAATCCTCTTTTCATAAGAAAGATCTCTTTGTGGATAGGGTTTTAAAAAATTCTCATGTAAGGAAAATGCCTCATCGCCCAAAAAAACAAAATTTAGGTTTCTCTCAGTTTCATCATTATTCGGCAAATGTAACTGGCCTGAAAAATATAATAATAATTTTTTTACATAAAAAATAACAAAAATACAACTTACCATTCATCAGTTTGTGATAAAATTCTGTATATTCCAAAACACCACCATCAGAATGTCGCCCATTTTTACCAACATCAATAAAAATAAATTCATAATTTGCGTTTACAAGCGCCATTAAAACGATACTGTAAAAGTTCTTATAGTTATAATATTGAGCCCCAGAGTGAGGAGGAGGAACAATGCGTATATGCTTTCCATCAAGGGCTCCTCCACAATTTATGAACTGCCACTTATTCTTAAACTCAGAGGCTATTTTACACCAATCTTCTTTTGTTGATGGAAACTGCAATAAAATAATATTTTTTTTTGTTTAATAGATATCAGATACATCTTCTAGAGCTTCGACATCAAAAGCAACAGCAGTGAAATGTAAAACCTCAACTGAAAGACCAAAAGGCAATAGACAAAGGACTTCAGATTTTATGGAATATTGCAAAAACCAGCTGGAAATGAATAATGATATTGATGAATATGATGCTGTTGCAATATCATGGGCAAAAAAACTAAAGAGAATGGACGCCACACAAGCCATTTTTGCAGAATCTTTGATTAATAAAGTCGTAACCGAAGGGTTATTAAAAAGGCTAAAAGATTCAACGACTCTGTCCGACGAAGAACAGCAAAGATCTACACCATTTTCTACCTATACTGTACTGTCAGATTGTTCTAATCAGCCATGGCAATTGACATCACCGACAGTGCCACAACACGTAGTTGAGAAACCGTCAACTGTGGTGGATTTTTATACTACTTCTGCCAGTATGATTAATTCTGATACACAGGACTCAAATCAGTAATGACTAATTATCAATTGTTAAAGTATTTTTAAGAAACAATTTTTATTTTTATGCAGAATATGTCTTTTGTTCTACCTCCAAAATAAATAAAATAAATAACTTACCTTGAGATATTTTTCCTTAAGGACCTGATAAATGGCGTTGCATGTTTCTGGTATGATGTGACATAAGGATGGTGGCGAAATTCCTGTCGAAAATTTCAGATCTTCATAAGAGCGACCTGTAGCCAAATAACGCAAAGTGACTGCTAGTCTCTCTTCAGCACTTATACTTTCTCTCATTTTGGTGTTTTGCTTAGAAATAATAGGTGAAACCAAATCCAATAAAGTTTTAAATGTATCAGAATCCATACGTAGATAATTCTTAAAATCGCTTGGAAAATATTGTCGTAATTCATTTAATAGTGGCATGTGACCATATTTGTTACGATCCTCCATCCATTTCTTTACCCACATCCTTTTTTTCTTTTTATCCTCCAAATTTATATATATAGCCATGCAAACGGCAACTTTCAACTTTCTGCGCCTAATTATTTTATACATTTTGCATAAAAACCCTCAACAAAAGTTTTAGAAATTATAAAATGCCACGAGCCACTCAAAGTACGCACTCAAACCGAAGGTTTTCGATTTACACTGAAATGTTTTTCCTCTCACGTTCCAAGTCCACGAACAAGTCGTTAGGAATGGAGCGTTGCAATTTTTTACAGTTTTAGTGACACGCTTTCGGAACGTCACGTTCTTGGAGCGTCGCTTGCACGCGGGATTGGCGCGCCCCGTTCTAGGATCGCGCGAAAGAGTGTTAGTGTAAAGGTCCCTATTGTAAAAGGATCCTTTTGTGTTCAAATCGTCTTGTCTGTCAGCGCGATCCCGTGGCTTAAAGCAGGGGCGCCGCGCCGGTCAAATAAGTCAATTTTCGATATTAAAATTTTTATAAAATACAGGGTTATAATTATGTAAAAACTTTTTATTTGTTGTTGCGAAACACTGAAAATTATTGGCAGACAGTTAGCTAGTGGCGAAAGTGCCGGCAGATAGCGCAAAATTAGTGTAAAATAAAAAAAATCATCACATACATGCCTACCGATTTATTGAATGTTTGTATTTATATTTATATATTGAAAATGCCATATTATGCAAAATGAGGCGGCAGACGGTTATCAAAAGCGTCTGTTGAAAAATAACTGTATAGGATGAATAATCTGCAACCCCTTAAAGATCGGCCAATCAATCTGCAAATATTATATTGACGATTCTGGACTACTCGACAAAAACTGGAAAACATTGCATCCTTAACTAAATAATAATTTATGCAATATTTTTTTCGGAGGGTTAAGCCCCACGGATGACACTTGTACATGTCCCCCACAACATTCTCACAAAAAAAAAGGCCTTTACTAAATCATCACTGAAAAGTAAAACTAAAGTTAATCATGAAAACGAAAAACGTCGATGTTAACCGATAACATCGAAAAAATAAATTCGTAAATGTGTAAATAACGAAACCCTAAAAAACTGTTGAGAAATGCACATTACAGCACATTAATTTGATCCGTACGTTTGTATACGTCAGACACGCCAAAATAGCTGAAAAAGAGTAAGTTAAGTATATTAAGTATCGAGAACGGTAAGGGTTATTTACCGTTCGAGGACAGTTCGCTTTGCTCAGCCTCCAATTTTGTCTAAGAACGGTATAACCCTTAACGCTCGTGATGCTTATACTATTTTTTGTACTATCGCAATAAATGAAAACAAATTTATACATACGTATTTAATTTTTTATGTAAGGTCAAAAATTACGTTAAATAGAAATATGACTGAAACCGAATAAAAATGTCTATTTGAACCAACCCTTATATTAGGTGTGCGCCTTATTTCCCACGCTACTATAAATTTCAGGAAAAAAAGCGTAGAGACGTTATTGATAGATAATTTTATAAGGAATAATTATGTATATAGGTATGGAGGTATTTTTATCAAAAAGAGTTCCCGAGATAATCTAGAAACCTCAAATATGTGATGGATAATACGTCCTAGGGGATGAAGCACACTATTTAGGAGTGGAAACTTTTCGGTTTCGTAATTATTATGATATATTTAATATTTCTACCAATTTGCAAAACTATGATTTTTTCCGATATCAATCGTGATATTATTGAACGATACGGTGTACGGTTTGCAATACGGTTCTGTTGCATGTTGCATACAGTGACTTGAGTGACTTGACATCGCGCGGTGCAGGAACAAAGAAGCATAATAGAGCCCTGTTGCGAACTGGAAGGGGGAACCGATAGTAAAAGTATCAATTACCAAGTTGCTTATAGCAAAGATAATACAGCATGTAGGTATATTATTATTTATTATTATATTTGCTCATAGTGAATGGTGTACCAGCGACGTACATGGACTCACAAACTCGAATACCAACATTCAATGATGGTCAAGTCTAAAATTGAACAACGAGGTCAGAAAAGAGCACATAATAGATGACTAAATTTATAAATTACCACAGCTCAGACTCAATTGCATCTTGATTCCTTCACAAAGAATAAAACATGCGGGAGGGACCCAACACGACCGGATTCATCAAGCGTTACAGTTATCTATTATTGTCCGGATATCTAAAAGTATATATATATATATGTATATATATATATATATATATATATATATATATATATATATATATATATATATATATATATATATATATATATATATATATATATATATATATATATATATATATATATATATATATATATTCATTAATAATGTAGCTGCAGCTGCAAAAAGCAAGAAATACAGAAGAAACGCCAGTTTTGTAGTTTCTCGTTATTTGTTTTTACATGAGCTGATATAATACTGATTTAATTAGGACTCTATTTTACATTATATGGTCAACTGTTGAGGTCGCAGTCAACTTTTAATATTTCGCAGAGTTCGGTAATAACGCAACTAGACTAGGCCTTAACCACATTTTTATAAAAAGACACACATGCACACACAAGTGCACACTTTATAGCGCGGACCATAAAGTTGGAACCATCATATGGGATTATTTTTTAATATTAGACTTTTACTGGCAATTACTTCCAGCAATTACTAAGTAATTGCCAACTCCAAAATAACTTAAAACGTACCAATAAAAGTTGACAGCTAACTGTCAACTTTTGAAGGCAACTTGTCAAATTTGTGAAGTTGAAGGCAACTGTCAAATTTGTGATTTTAAAAAAAAAAATCTTTAGAAGATGGTCTTAATTGTTAATATTTCGAAAAATGTCCGCAATCGACACATGTTATTCACGTCTTTTCATAGATGTGAACAAAACATGACGCAACCCCTTTCCTAAAATTACAGCAGCCGTATGAGGATTGGTTACGAGGGGCTGTCCGCAGGGAGGTGTCTTATAGTGGTGATAAGACTATAACACTCCTAAGTATATAGATAAGTGGCTATTGAATCTGGTTCTTGGCAGCCTCCTAAACCACCTCAACACGGAAGGATTCTACGCGATTGCATAAGCAGATGACCTAACGATACTGCTTAATGGAAAATTCTAAGGAGTCCTTCGCCAGAAAATTCAGATGGCCCTAAGAATAATCGAAAATTGGTGTGAGGAGCATGTCCTATCCGTCAGCTCCTGAAAGGCGGAAATGGTACTCTTCACAAAGAAAAGGAAACTGGGGCCAATGAGAGTATCCGTTCTGCTAAACACAGCATTAAATTTTGCACCGCAGGTGAAATACATGGGTGCAACCTTCGATGAAAAACTAAACTGGAATTTTCATTTTGAAAGAAGAATAAAAAAGGCCTACATCTCATATGAGCAGTGTCGCAGAACCACAGGGAAAACCTGGAGAATAAAACCCAAGGTGGTCATGGCATGTACACTGCTATCATATAATCAATGATGGCATACGTAGCTATTGTCTGACAGCCCAAGAGTCAACAAATAACGGCAAAACTCAAGCTGTGCGCCAGGTACAAAAATTTGCCTGTCTGAACATAACCGGAGCTATGCAAACAACACCAATAAGAGCAATGGAGGTAATGTTGTGTTTTCCACGGCAAGATCTATATCTAAGAACCTATTTCCAGAACCCAGTGTTCCCAAAAACTATAAAAACGGAAAAAGTTAATACCAATGCATAAGGCGGGCAAAATAGATGTCCCGAGTAATTACAGATGATGATATAAAATATCAACTGTTAAGGTTTTGGCAAAAGTTTGATGAAATCTGCGAACAACAGAATGGATTTCTACTAGAAAAATCTACAAATTGGGCCCTGGTTCAAATCACTGAAGCAGTTCAGTGCTTATTTTTAGCACGTATTTATTTTTAGTTCATTAAAATCAGGAAGACCACTAGTATACATTGAACATTGTAGGAAAAATGTGATCATAATTTATTGATCATAATTAATACATATTATACATCACTAAAAGTAATTTGTTTTTTAATTACTAAAAACATGACAACAATAAAGCTATTTATGTAACCAGTTAGGTAAAGTACTATTTTGTGTAACGAGCAGATTTCTGCGCAAAAGGATGCGAGCTACACAAAATAGTGTGTCCCAACGATTCATACAAGATTTTTATAATGTTCACCAATTTTATAATTAATGAAGATAAGAAAAAGAAGAAAAATTAATTTGATACGTTTAAAAACAATCCACTAAGTTGTAACGGTGCGACCGGTGCAGAAATCTGGTAGCATCAGCAAACAAGGTTGTATAATTACATGTAACATTCGAAGGAAGGTTCATGTTCATGTAGTTGCCAAATATTACAGGTCCCATAAGGGACCTTTGTGGTACACCACACGTTATGTTCTTCATTTCTGATCTACAGCCATCTAATGATAAACATTGTTTTCCATTTTCTGCGTAGGACTTTATTATGTCATATGTTATTATTGGTAAGATTAAGGATGATCTTACACCGTGTGATCAGTTTATATTATTTTATTTTTATTATTTATTATATTTATTTTATTTTATATGGAATGATTGGACTAGCATAGCACATAGCAGGCTACAAAATGGGAATAATGTGATCATAATGGAAAATCACATGCATATATTTAAGAAATGGAACGTTTATAGTAATCCCAATAATGATAAAAACTGAAAATACTCGGATTCATCTTCGGCTAGGTACCTTTTACGTAGTTGTTAAACATACTACGAATGGTAGATAAGAAGGTATAGATTATTCCAAAAAATAATCAGTGTTGAGAAGTCGTGATTATCAGGAATCCACTGAAAGACAATACAACGCGCCCGTTAGCATTCCGAACAAAGACAAAGATAACACATAAACTGATACCGATAAGAACAAAAAATTCGATTAGTAACTACTATATCAACAACAATATAATATGTAATTGCATTCATTGGTGATATGTCGAGTAAGTAAATACACAATTTTTAAATAAAAGAATGTCGCATTTTTTCAGTTACACTGTGATTCTTATTCATCATTTGCAGTATCGGTGACGTAAGTATTTCAAGGTATTTTGAAGCATCGTAAAAGTTTTGAGGGTAGACAAAATGGGATTTATGAACTGTTTTTAAAGTGACAATTCAACCCATCGTTTTTCGCCAATGTAACTGTAATTCATTTCTGATAATTCAACTCTTCGTTTTTCACCAATGTAATTCAGCCTAGGCAATAGTATATTACACTGGCACAATATTTGTCAAATGATAGGCAACACAGCTCAATGAGAGCACCGAACATAGTCTTGTTTATGTTCGGTGATGAGAGGCCACACAAGATCGGTTAAATTAGATAGGTTGGTAAAAATATTGCTAATATAATTTATTTTAAATATAAATATAGTTTTAAATTTATTGTTTACTAGGTAAAACAATGTAGATATATATAATTTATCTAGCGAATTTGAACTGCCAGTTGATAGGTACACTTTTGTAAATGCAATATTATTTATCTGTTAAATATATGAATTATGAATTCGCCAAACAATAGTTTTTGTTAGTACTTTATTATTTGCTGATATATTATTAACCTATCAAAGATAAAAATAGCAATTCGTTTTAATTAAAAGGTTATCGTGTATATTATTAAATGTTATCAATAGAAAGTTAAAAAAACTATGAATAATCATCACCGTTCTTCATCATCATCATAATCGTTTGATGAATAATCAAACTATAACAATAAATTTCAATATTAACTTACTAAATGAAACATGTTCAGCAGAAGAAAGTTATTTATGTAATAATACATATTATTGGGTGCCGTGATGAAATATATGGACGATTTTGATAAAAAATTATGAAACGAGGAGTGAAAAGTAGAGTACTTAATCTTTGTTCAATTGTTTTAATCTTTTTGCTAAGTATGTAAGGCACAAAAACAAATTATTGAATCGTTTACGCAATTTCGAGGTAATGTTATAAGATTGTAACTTGTACCTATAGGAAGGTAGATACTGTACGTAAAATCCACCAACAAGAATTAAAATACTAAAAATAGAATTAAATAAATACTGCAAGTTAATGCATGAATACTGCATGCATTTGTTTATGACTTTAGTATGGATATTAAACGCTTGTAAGTTATGAAGAATCATTTAAAAGCATTTAGTAAATATTTACTTATTGGTAGGAAGTACTTACGATGATTATCAGATATTTTTGTTTTTCTGGCCACTAAACACTTATTTTGTCCTATCAAAAGTCTCAAAATATAATCATATAATGTTATTGAAATAGTATTTACACATGAAAATCACCAAATAACCACGAACGTATCAGACGTCAGCCGCAATAATCAAACTGGTCGCAATTTGACTTTTCTTTTTTTTTATTCTTTTTGTATTACTTGAAGTTGAATTTGCTATTTCTTGCGAATTGTAGGTACTTAAATCGTTGTTGCCAGACCGGTTCGTTTTGGAAATTACACGAAGTGCATGCACTACAAGAAATTAAATTAAGTCAGATAAATGTCAAATAAATTATCAGCACACTTGGCATTTAATTATATACAATTTGATTTTCTTTCAAAACTAACATTCTTGTTTCATTGAATTGTCCTCCTAATACAACTCGTGCTCTCATTTTTCCTTCAATATTTGTCTTTCGTTCATTATTCGTTTATTCTGCTGTTTTTGGAAAATAATTACTCGAAATTTTTTTACCGCTTCGCGCTCATAAGTGTTTTCGTCACAGTAACAACTCGTATTCAGAATGACAAATATTGTCGGCAAATCCGAGATTGGTTAATCTAAAACCGTTTTTAAATAACTAATAAGATATTTTTATTAATCATCAGAGTTATCATTAATACGTAGTACCGAAGGAAATAAGGCGCGCACATGAGGGTTGAATTCGGTTAACACAATAAATTGTAAACTTTACTATAATCCTACTTTAAAGTTCAATGCTTAACGCTAAAGCTGTAACTACTAAAATTCATTTAAAATTATAATAAATCTACCGGTTCCACCCTCTCAGCCTTATAAAATAATATAATGCGATTTTTAAAGAAGCGAGAATATTGTACTTGTTTCCATGTCACCCCCAATTCTCTGATCATTAATGGATTAGGCCTACAGGGGGACACCACGTAAAACCTCGTAACGTAACGCGCCAAGTACTTTACCTCTGAGGTGATGTGGAAACTGTCGAAAATGTATACCAAAACTATTTAATAACACCTACTGACCATTTATTGTATCACTGTTGTCTGTTGGTGACACTTATTGTTAGTTTCTCTATGGCTAAAATAAAACTAGTCTTTGCTGGACAACCATTCGAAGCGTATGTTTTATTTTCCGTTCCTACAGGTTATGGGCCCCGGCCCGCAAAAGTACTTAGTTAAGTGCGGGAAAATTCGCAGGAATCGTGTGTGTTAAAGTTGAAAAGATTTAAAAGATGTCGATAAACTATTTATCAACTGTGAGAAAATTAAGATGATGGGCTTTCGCTATTAAAAACGTATTTGTGTTAGATGGACTTTCCAAGTGCTTAAATTACACAGAAACAGAAAAAAGTAAGCTGGACAAAGCCAAAGCTAAATTAGTGTTGTCAATAGATCCTTTCCTCTACGTGCACGTGCGGGATGCCACCACGGCGCGGCGAAGAATTTATGGGACACATTTGAAAACCTTTACGCTGAAAAGGGTTTCACAAGAAACATCGGTCGATTGCGTACATTGATATTATTGAGGTTGGATACTTGTGAATCTATGCAAACTCTGTAAACCAAGTGATTGAAGTATCTCAAATATTACGACGCGGATTCCAAATCAGTTATGAGTGGGTAGGGTCACTACTTTTGGCGGGATTGCCTGAAAAGTATATATATTTATGGAGTGACTACTGCACTGTCCAGACAGTACTCCTAAAAAGATTAGTACACTGTCTAGACGGAGGTGTCAGCGTTTTCCACGTAACAATCTTAGTTGGACCTCCTTGGCAGACCTTATGCCATGTACACGTATATGTGTACATGTAGGTGGTTAAATAAAAAATAGAAAAAAAAGCAAAACTACTGCGGGGTTCGAACGGGCAACCCTCGGTACGGCAGGCAAATGCTATCCACTCCACTGAGCTAACGATAGAGCAAACGTTTGATGAAGTCAGTTATACAAGTCATAACGCATAACCTTTGTCTAAACAGTGTTCTAAGCTTTTTAGGAGTACTGTCTGGACAGTGCAGTAGTCACTTCCATATATTTGTCAATCTATGCTGTACACTTTTTACCGTAGGCTGTATCTCACCTATTCTTTCAATCAACGATATTTGATATTAATAAACCGTGCTATGTCCTAAAACGTTTAAAAGGTTGACACTCGAAGGTAAGTTAAAAACGCAAAATAATTTTAAATAGTAAGGTTAGGAAACACAAACAAGACCTTTTATTTATCTTCTTAAACTAAACTCACCTCAACTTAGCACTCTCTGAAAAACTGACTATTAAAAAATGAAGTCACTGCTGCATTATATTATCACACATGAAATAAAATTAATAATAATTTCACAAACCCCTTCAAAATATTTTATAAACCAAGAACGACAACAAGAACCACATAGTCCACAAAACATTAAACCGAATGAAGCACAAAACATTAGACTTAGAACGAAACACACGCTTCACTCAATGCTTTGTTCATGATTTAATTTTTTTGACATTACGTATACCCTTATATTTCTATGATATCCATGAATATCTGCAAATTGGCGCACACAAGCCTTGTGGCACCACAGAGATATATCTGTGTGTGGCACCAGGGGTTGCCGGACGAGCGTATATCTTCGCCGACCGTAGTGGGGGGGGCTGTCACGTCACCGCGGACCATAAAATACGAATTTATATGGGACTTATAAGGGAATGAAACGTCTTTCGGGTTTTAACGAAAAGACCAAATAGGTTAAATAAATATTTATACATATATATATATATATATATATATATATATATATATATATATATATATATATATATATATATATATATATATATATATATATATATATATATATATATATATATATATATATATATATATATATATATATATATATATATATATATATATATATATATATATATATATATATATATATATATATATATATATATATATATATATATATATATATATATATATATTATACATTTATTATTCGATATACTTACTAAAAATATTTCATCTCCATATTTAAACCATCAACTCAAACCATACACAAACTCAACCCATACATAAATATCAAAATTGGGGTCAATATGGCCGCTCCCTTGGGACTTGGGACAAAACTGATTCCTCTTGGAAGAGTGCCATCACATACGCCGTAAATTCAAATTGCGATCTCTCACTGATAACGTGTATATTTAAAAATATTCTTATCAAGCTGGTCCTCATTGGATCACCTTATGCCGTGTACACGTAATTTTATTATTTGGTCAGTAGCCGATCATTTACAAAAATATATATATATATATATATATATATATATATATATATATATATATATATATATATATATATATATATATATATATATATATATATATATATATATATATATATTATACATTTATTATTCGATATACTTACTAAAAATATTTCATCTCCATATTTAAACCATCAACTCAAACCATACACAAACTCAACCCATACATAAATATCAAAATTGGGGTCAATATGGCCGCTCCCTTGGGACTTGGGACAAAACTGATTCCTCTTGGAAGAGTGCCATCACATACGCCGTAAATTCAAATTGCGATCTCTCACTGATAACGTGTATATTTAAAAATATTCTTATCAAGCTGGTCCTCATTGGATCACCTTATGCCGTGTACACGTAATTTTATTATTTGGTCAGTAGCCGATCATTTACAAAAATTCCTGTAACATTTTAAACATATTCTTGGGAAACCAACTGGTTCTCCTGGACTGACCTTATGCCATGTACATGTATATATATTATCTGGTCAGTAACCGACCCTGTGGCAAAAGTAAAAAAATTGTGTCATCTATCTGAAGATTAAGTAAAAAAATTTTAAAAAAAAGCAAAAGCTGCGAGATTCGAATGCACAACTCTTGGTACCCGAAGCACTCACTCAACCAACTACCAACGCTACAGCAAACGTTTGATGAACTAAATATTTGGAATCGGTAATCCAAATCTATTCACCGGCTAGAAGAAAAATAACTGATATGCGCACTGCCTCATCTGACGCCACGAATTAGTAGAAATACACCCGAGCAACAGTTAAATAGGTCTAATTTGTGCAACAAATAGATGTAGATATATAAATATAAAATAAAAAATAGTAAAACATGTACGTAGTGTTTATTCACAATTTTATATACTATTCTAAAACATATAATTAGACTTTTTACAATAACATCAAAATGTCAATTCCTACATCGAAGAAAAAAAATTCCATTCACCATATCTATAATAAAAATACTGAAAGCTGTATATAAATAGGTGTATTGCTTTATACAACTGAGGGCAATGATATAATATAATGGAATGTTGGTTTTCCACTTTAACAAAATAAAAACAAAAAATTTACATTAGGCTCTATAATAACGGAGATTAAAAATATCAACAGGCTATTGTTGTAAATTATAACATTGACAAAACTTCTCAGAACTACAACTTCTAAGAAAAATATACATTAACGATTTTAGTGTACGCTTATTGAGAAAATTAATTAACAATATACAAATGATAGGAAAATTGAGGATATACGATTAAAGTGTTTTTAAAACACTTTGTAATATATTTACAAAATTGCACCAGAATGGGCTTAAACTTATATAGAAAGGTTACAGTTAAAATACAAGTGGACATTTGTAACAAACCTACTCAACTCTTAATAATTAGTAACAAACTAGTGACGTGAGTCTCTTGGGTAGAATTCTGCTAATGTAGAAGCAGGGATACGTTTCAACATCTCTTTGGGGAATATACGGAGTAACTGCCAACCAATATCTAATGACTCAAATACTGTGCGATTTTCATAGTTTCCTTGCGTAATGAAGTTCTTTTCAAACTTGGTTAAGAATTCCAAATACAGGAGATCGTCGGGTGTCAAGGCTTCTTCTCCTACCACAGCCTTCATGGCCTGAACGTCCTTACCAATTGCATAACAGGCATACTAGAATAAAAAACATTTATGTCAACAATATATTAGCAAACAAGGGCAGGTATAAATAATACTAAATTATATTATACAAACTAATGAACATTTTGAAACCGTCAACCATAAAACACTGCTCAAAAATTAAAACTATACGGGATAAAGGGTAAGGTATTGGCTTGGTTCAATGATTATCTTATAAATAGAAAACAAGTAACAAAAATTAATGATATAACTTCTTCGGCTATTGATGTAGTACATATTTCTTCAGGGAAGCATTTTAAGTCCATTGTTGTTTTTAATTTATGTTACTGATATAGAACAATGATGTGATTATATACACCTATTTGCTGATGACAGTCTAATGCTGGTATTTATAATTGCACCTTGAATATCCCTCACTTTCCACCGCATCGCAAAATTATGTTCTATAGACGTTCCTTGAGTACAAGCCAGTATTAGCATTACTCAAGCGATACTCAAGGGAGCTCATCACCTACCTTGAGGGATGTGGAGGGGTGGCAACGCAACGATTGGCATGGATCATGGATTACAATCCGTCAATTTGACATTATATAACATGGAGATATCTCGGTGCCGTTTTTTGGTTAGTTTATCAAAGTTTATAATCATCTGGAGAAAGTGTGTTATTACTTTCAATAGCAGCACCTTGATCTCTCACCAAGGCAAAGCAATTTTCCCCTTCTGTGAACGCCTTTTTTTTCCATCACGGGGACTGAAAAACACGTTGAGAGCCTCGGAATAGGTCTTTCGAATTATCGAATGAACATTGACGTTTTAAACACTACACAGCTGACTGAAATACTGTGTGCTAATTGACGTTTCACGGTACTGATTTTGAGTGTAGCCATTCATCTAGATAAAAAGTCCCTCAAAATCACTAAACCCCCCCATTTCATCCAAATATTCCAAAGATAGCCGAACTTGCAACTATAGAACATAACATCCAAGTAACGGCTAAGGGTTACTCAACCAAGGGATACTTGATGTAATATCTCAGTACGCACTTCAGAAATGTCTATAAATACAGCCATAATATCAGTAAGTGATAAGAATTTACATGTAGCAGTAGATAAGATGAATTTTTAGTAGTAACTATATAATAATTAGTAGTATAACGAAAGGAATGATAATTACTAAACATTTCAAATATAATGAAATAAGTTCATGACATTCATATAAAAATAAAAACAATGATTGAGTTGGTAACACAAAATAAATATTTGTTATGCTAGATAATTATTATATCTACTGTTCACTACGAAAGTCGAAGAGTATATTGCATTTGATGGGGAAAATTTAAAATCACCAATTTTCGTCAAAGGGCAAAAATTTGTGTTCATTATCAAATTTTAAGCAACTCTCAAAATGCCCGTCTGTCGGTCCGAATGTCACGTTTTTCGTGAACACGCAATAAGAAGAACGAAATGTTCAAAGGAAGATTTGGCAGAAAAATTATTTTTGGGTAAAGGAAGAGTCCTATTGTTTTTGGACAAAATCCAATAATAAATGTCACCACAGTAACGTCTCAAAAATTATAAAAAAATATATATATCAATTATAACATATCGTACAAATCTGAAAATTTTCCACTAATTCAATAAGGGCATGCTACATAACATACCAAAATTTCATAAAAATCGATCAGTTTATAGTTTATCCTTTGTGTTTGTGGAATGATGCAGGGTCTGTATCATTTAAAAAATCATCAAAACCATTTTTAATCCACACAAACTGTTTGTTATAGTATTTTTCTTTATTTGAAACAGATTTTGACAGACAATAACGCGATTTTAATAAAGGGTTTCAAATTTATCCATTTGTTATCACAATCGGTATCTTCAGTATATCATTTGAAGGAGACATTATTACTTAACTTAATGCACGAAATTTATATACCACGAAAAAACATAGGCAATCGGACACGTGGTCTGTTACCATGGCAACCGTATAATTTGGTGCATTATATAAAATCAGTCTATCATCGCGTCATTTCCATTGAAACTGTGTTGTGCTGTTGTCCCTCTCACTAACATAGGTAGTCAGCACGGGCGTGCGCAATAATTTTGCAGTTGCTGTTATATGAAGGAATAGTACCCACCTATTATTATTATTATTAATTGTACTTGCTTCTAATTAATACTTAAAATTTGTATTATAAATTGTGATTTTTAATACATTTAATTGGTTTAATTAATTTTTAAAATAAACTCGAGGTCGCAAAAAAAAAATCGCGGCCGTGGTGTACACTATTTTTTGAGCAACCGTATGCATGGCTGTAATTTTTTGTGACTGATAAAACTATAGTTAGTTATAAATGACATCACCGTTTATAATATACTTATGGTGGCTTCAGAGCTCAGTGTTTCTATGGAAATGATATAAACACAGACGTTTCGACGGATGGCAAATTGAATTTTGCAGCCGCTATGGAAGATGTGAAATGCCTACTTCGCGTCCGGTTGCATGCGTCCGAAATAATAATTTCATATACCTATTACATTATTATGTTAGTTTGATACGGCAGCGTATTATACAACTTTATATGTCGCGTATAATATATATTATACAAAATTTATTATACCCTCCCAAAAAAAACATATTATACATAAAAATTTCTAAGTAAGGCATAATTTAGGGCTTCAAGAAGGCAAATAACCACATGGCACTTTAGGGGTACTTAAAATCGTGAATCTCCTAAACAACGGAAAAGGTTGTTTTGTTTAGAAAATAAAACAAGTACTTACCAACTGGTTAGATACATCAGAGTGATCTTTTCTGGTCATGTCTTCACCAATAGCAGATTTCATAAGACGAGAAAGAGAAGGCAGTACGTTGATTGGGGGATAGATTTGTCTGTTGTGCAGTTGACGATCTACGTAGATTTGTCCCTCAGTAATATAACCAGTTAAGTCAGGAATTGGATGGGTAATATCATCGTTAGGCATAGTCAAAATTGGAATTTGAGTGATGGAACCGTTACGGCCTTCCACACGACCAGCTCGCTCGTAGATTGTGGCCAAATCGGTGTACATGTAACCAGGGAAACCACGACGACCAGGTACTTCTTCTCTGGCAGCTGATACCTGAATATTGGTACAATAATATAATTACCATATTGACTGCCGTTAAATTAATTAACAAAGGAAATAAAGAAAGTTTATTTAAAATTACCTACAGAATATCATGCTTACCTCACGCAGAGCCTCAGCATATGAAGACATATCAGTTAATATTACCAGAACGTGTTTCTCACACTGGTACGCCAAAAATTCAGCAGCCGTTAATGCAAGTCGAGGAGTGATAATTCTTTCAATGGTGGGATCATTGGCCAAATTTAAGAACAAGCATACATTTTCCATAGACCCATTTTCTTCGAAATCTTGCTTGAAGAATCTAGCTGTTTCCATGTTAACTCCCATAGCAGCAAATACAATGGCAAAATTATCCTCATGGTCATCGAGTACCGATTTACCTGGCACTTTAACAAGACCTGCTTGTCTACAAATTTGAGCAGCAATTTCGTTGTGAGGTAAACCAGCTGCTGAGAAAATGGGAATCTTCTGACCACGAGCAATAGAATTCATCACATCAATAGCAGTGATACCAGTTTGGATCATTTCCTCTGGATATATACGGGACCATGGGTTAATAGGTTGACCCTGGATATCTAAGTAATCCTCAGCCAAGATTGGAGGTCCTAAAATAATCCATAACATATAATTACCAAACCTGAAATAGTAATACTTTCCTATTTCTAATACTACCCATTATCTTGTACGATAAGGTATCTAAATTGGCACGGTTACACAGATATATAATATGTAGATGTTCCAATAAGTGCCCATCGCATGTCCTGTAACTGTCGCCGGCCAGGCACATTGTCCGTCCTTATCTGAGCTTGGCAGGATGCATGTAGGTATCTCTTATATGGATTATTATACTATTGCCTATCTTTGTCTTGTATAACTACTCTCGCCACCCACTCTCCCCCACACAAACCATTAATGCATGTCACCGATGATGCAGCGTTAACAAAGGCTGTCGGCTTACCTACCCATTAGGGGAAAGGGGGGGATGATTCAACCACTTTTTAGGTTTTTGCTCACAGCACTCTTGTTAAAGAAAATCTGCAAATTTTATCGCTCACACTGCTACATTGTTGCTTTCTCAGTTGATTTGACAAATATTAAATGTAAAAAAAAATGTAAATATTTTGAGATAAATGGAATAGAAAAATATCTTGCAAATTGTTGAAACTGCCCCGTATCTGGGGTACATTAAACCAAATATAGATTGAACCAGTAAGGTACAGATATTTGCCAAATAAAATATTATTTTTTCAAGAATATTCAACGAAACCCATAAAAAAGGGGTGTCGTACATTATATGGTATTTTGAGCGAACGTCATAAGCGAACCTCTAAAATTATTGTATACGAATTTGAAAATTGATGATGTTCTTGCTGTCGGTCTTACAGTTGCTGGCATTTGTAACACAGCAACAATATCTTCTCTTTTAACCCTTGCACTGCTCCTGCCATCTAAAGGCGTGCAAAATTTTTTTCATGTGTTGTGCGTCTACCATCTTCTAGTTCATTCTTTTTATTTAGTACCTATATTTTTTTTAGAATGTTATGGCGTCTTTTTGTAAATATGTATAAATAAAGTTATAAAAAATATGCTCCTTTTATCTATTATACACTTAAGATTTCTCCCAATTTAAACTTTTTAAACGTGCACTGCGGATGCCGCCTCATAGCGCCGCACCAGTGGAACCACTTATCTAGACTGGTGCCGCAGCGAAAGGGTTATCAGTCGCAATGTCAACATAGGCAAAAAACATGCACTGGAATTAATTCCAGCCTGCAAATTTTTTTCGTATAAATTACAATGTTTGTTATTAACTTTACCAAAGTAATCAGCATCATTGTGTAGTTTTAGAAAAAAATTCAACTACAGTAGAATCCGGATATAACAACCCTCAAGGGACACCGGCAACACTTAGTTGTACTAACCGGACGATGCACAAACCGAACGCTTACGTTTCATTCACCAGCTTCTAAACGGTGTATTAGAGTTTGCATTCTCGTCGCTAAAAATGGTTAGTCGTTATAAACGAAGTCGTTATATCCTAATTCTACTATATATAGCAGCCAATCTTATTCATTTATTACATAGTCAGTGTCATTACGTCAGTGTCATTTACATTTAGAAGTTAAAAATTGTCGTGATTTGTCATCATCAGAATCTAGGAGGTGTAAGGACACGTCGACTCACTTGAAGAACTAACATCATTCTAGGAAAATCTTTTTTTAAATTTACTTCCTTTACTCTCTTCATCTTATATGTATAATCTTTGTAGATAGTTTTGTATACCTTTCCATTTCTGTACTTCGAGCCCAAAATAATAGAGATTGACGTAGGAACCGTTTCAATAGCCAAGCCAAAGACAGTGGCTTTGTTTTAACCGCGGAAGACAAAGACAGTTAGTCTCTATTATATTGGGTTCATAGTATAGACGGGGTCATTGTTTAATTTATCGACTTTTGCTGCTTAACCACTGGTTAAAAGTACCCCTTAAATATTGGATGAAGGTACCCCGTGTCATAAGAATTATATATTGTTTAAAAAACAACCAGTGAAGTTTTGGGTTCAATTGTTAGGATATACATCGAACTATTACATATATATTTTTATTTACAAATTAGCAACTTGGTGTTAAAATATAGAGATTTGTAAATAACGAAAAAATCTTACCTCGTAACTAAAAAAATGAAAATATTTTTTCCATTTTTAACCACTTGATCAACACACTTTTATAAAACGAGTGGTTGAGGTGAGAAAGGCATTGCACCATTACAAAGGCGCGTATTTCAAATTTGTGATTTGAAACACGCGTCTTAAAATAAATAGCCTGCTTGAATTATCCCCTCTTGTAAAGAATGTATTTTTTTGGCAGTAAATCAAGCTCCAAGTCAAGCAAATTGCACACAAGGTCATGATGCAGTCGGCCAAATGTGAACCGCAAAAATGAAATTATGTGATTTAAACTTAAGTACAATGAAATTTGGAAGTGGTCAAATACAGTTAATATTGATTAACATAGCAAAGGCACTGTTAGCACATCACAACACAGAATTTACATTGTAGATACATATACATATTATACGTAATTATATATTGAAATTTTAATTATCATGTATTGTGTATATCTTTGGATCAATTGGATTTGCTCTAGTCATTTCAAAAATTTTCCAAAAATATTACAAAATAATGAGGTGACCCATTTCTTCAAATTTACATTTAATATACGGCTGATCATAATATGACATTAACAGTGATTCCATAATTTAAAGAGTTATAAGTGATTATGTGAATGACCTAAATAATAACTAACACTTATTTAATTGCACCTCGTACAATGTAATATAATACAATGTGTTATAAAACACTTCATACCTTTATCAATAGGTTTTCCAGAGCCGTTAAAGACACGTCCTAACATATCTTCTGATACGGGAGTTCTAAGAATATCTCCCGTAAATTCACATACTGTATGTTTCGCATCAATTCCAGAAGTACCCTCAAATACTTGTACTACAGCCTTTGAACCGCTAACTTCCAATACCTGCCCTGACCGAACACTTCCATCGGCCAATTTAAGTTGCACAATCTCATTGAATTTTGGAAATTTAACTTCTTCTAGAATAACTAGAGGTCCATTTACTCCGGATACGGTTTTATATGCTGAAAACAAAGTGAAAATGTACTAATTTCCTTATAATTTTTGAGAGGAGTGGCTGTCATGAGACATGTCACATGACAATATAAACAGCTGATTTTACAGAGAATTTAATTATATTGATTAAAATAACATCTAAAATGAAATTTGCCGTCCTCTTATAAAGTTTCTTCAATTCATGTATGACCATTAAAAGCTCCAAAGGCAATAAATTTTGATCATATGACCCGCTTCTTGTCCACCATTAACTGTAAGACCCACCCAATTTTTGAGAATTTCTGGCGTTTTAAATAAAAATGAAAAAGAGGAATATACTCACTGAGTCTAGGCTGTGATATGAAGTCTCGGGAAACAGCCAAAACATGTTCCCTAGTCATCTGTTTGGAGGGTGTAGCTCTAATCATTTTGTCAATGTAAAACACGTCTGTCACTGTCCGATAAAATTCAGTAACTGCAAAAATTATTGGATTCACGTGTCGTCACGTGATAAGGCTTTTGTTCCGAATACATAAGAGATGGCGATGGCAGTGATCAGAATCTTGGTGATCAGTGATGACATCTTAGAGTCCCCAGAAATAGAGTCTCGCCATTTAACTGATGACACAGAGTAAGTGTATATTTCTATTAATAATCTGATGGTCATAAACTAACAAACATTTTTCGCTGAGGGAATTTAAACAACAGTTAGTTTTCTGGAAGTTTATAACGTGAAAAGTTTGTAATGGGAATAACATTCTAGGCTTCTAGTTAGTGAGTTGTTGGTTAAATTACCACAACCGACCTTTTTTCGGATTACTTGGAACTTAGAAGCGCTAAATTTGTGGAAATTCTAAAGGGAAATCTTATCACATGATTTAATTTGTAGGTGTCAAATATGTTACTAACATACATGTCATAAACATATACTCGTACAGGCCCTTACAAAACTTTGAAATATTAGCTGAATAGAAAATCTTATCTGACTATCCAACCCGATAAGATACCCAACAGCTCGTTTGTGGGTTTTAAATCCCATTCTCTCAACAAAAACTTTACGCTTTATTTGACTAGTGAGGCTAGTGTTTTGTTATTTCTCACCATATTAAGATTAACAGCATCCATTTTTGACTCTGTTTTCGTCTAAACTCACCTAATGATATATTATTAAACGAGCAATTAATGGCAGCTCATTGGCCTTTTCACTAGATTCTTAAATCTCAAGACAAATATGTTTATATGAAAGCCAACTGATAGTTTAGAATAACTGATATATTGTCCACTGTTGTGGACAAATAGAAATTATTGTTGTTAGCAAAATATATCTGTGACCTAAACCAACATGTCATACCCGGCCAAAAATCAGACTCTGTATTTATAGGGACTCCTACCTACAAGCCTTAAACTATTATGTTGTCAAGAGATGGCGCGATGGCGGGACTACTACAAACAAAGAACACTCCATAACCGGGACCGGGTTAAAAGTAAAAAGAGAAATATCTACTCTTATACAGAGATATGAAGATCTCTGCTCGAATAAATCTGAATTGAATAAATCTGAATAAATGACAAATGACAACTAGTCCAAATACTTCTGTGACTCAGGTCCAACTCATAGAGAATTAGTACCATATTTTCTATGGTCCAATTGGCAACTACCAACTAGATGACAAGTGACAAGGACAACTGCGGATTCAATTCTCGTTCACAATAAGAATCCATTCTCCATTCAATTAGAACAGATTGGAGAAGTTAGGTGGTACGGTAGTTCACAGGCGGTAGTTCCAGATAGCCGCTACGTGCTTCACAGGGTTGTACTAAAGTGTTTCCAACATTTTTGTTAGGTACTTATTTTACGATAAATAGATATGGCTGCTTCAGTTAGGGGTGCTTCTAATAGATTCAGTGGTGCGTTTTCCTCCCTAAAGACGCTATCACGGAAGAGTTATTTTACATACGTAAATGAACCTGCACAACCGATAAAAGGAAAAGAACCGAAATGGACTACCGCCGAGGAGGCTTTTCAAGATCTAAAGTCAGGTAAGTGTATATTTTTTAAATAAAGTATAAAGTGTTTATTTTATAATTTTTATTGATGCGGTTAGCCTTGATGCAATTTATGTTAATTGTCTTATTTATATAGAATATAGAATTGAACTTTGCCCAAATTCCCTCTACCCTACGATCCTAGATCAAAACAATGGATACAATTGCTAAATGACTCATATTTTTGGTTATCTTTGTTTTAAATTTCAAGTTGAATAGTTTAAGATAAGTAACTGCCAGTATGCCAGATCTGTCCGGTATTACCAAGAACGGAGTTATACCTTTATGATATCTACCTACAAACAGTCCTATATGAGTATATTTTAGGTAATCACAGTTTACATTAATGTTTGAGTTTTATGTTATTCCGAGGTGTATCTATCATTCGAATTATAAATACCTACCACCTACCAAAAGTTATATAGTTATAGATAGGTAGATAGATAGTTATCGATAGATTTATATCGGTAGGCAGCTATATTGGCCTGTGCATATGATGAAGTCTCTAAGCAATTCAAGTCTATATGACAATATATCCTTCATACTTCTTATATAACCAGGTAGGTATGTATATTTCGTATTCATTTATGTTATATACCTACTATCTACTAACCCAAAATAATTTACTATTTGCCTTCTCAAATGGAGTTCCCCTTATAGGAATCTTGTTATGATTCTATTCTATCTGTTCTACATTATTCTACAAGGTCCTACACAAACCTACTTACTATACACGAACACCTAGGTTGTATACCTAGGTACTTATTTATTTACAACTCTACCTATATTGTATTGCATTATATAGACTATATCCAAAATCACATAAGACCTATCACCATACTTATGTGTTCTGGGACCTACTTTAGCTTCAAGATTGCATTTTATTTGGGTAGGTATGGGTATTTTCGATAAAATAAAGGTAACTGACAAATTACGAGTAATATTTTTGGTAAGATATATTATTAAGTACTTATTGGATATTGGATATATACCTAGCGTTAGGTATGCTACTAGTGTTCTTCTGATGTTCTATTCTGATGGTACACATTTAGCATCAAGAAGATAATGAATAATAGGTGTCCACAGCTCCAATCCACTAAAATCTATTAATAAGGTATTATGTAGATATAGAGGGTTTTTTACCCACCTACATGCTCCACGCATAAGCTTTTTACATTCATTTGAAGCCACTTTACACCACATAACACCATCATAAATTACATTAATTTCTACATGTAATTCTGTAAAGAAATTAGATAGGTATGTTATAAATATCAAGATCATTCATGCGTTTTAATTTCTTGTCATTTTATTTGTATATATTGGCACACCTGTTTACTATGTGGCTAGCCACCATAAAACCAAGCGAAGAGCTGCCTTAAAAAAAATAGCGGAATATTTAAATGCCATTTTGGCCCAAATTTAGACACCGTTTTTAAAAAATAAAGGACGAAAAATAAATTTGGAAACAGCTCTATTTTTAGTTGGTTGTTAACCGTTGCTAACAACATATAGGTATACTAAATAACTAGATAACTTTTGTATTTAGTCTTATCTTTATCTTGTTCCGTGCCAACCATTGATAGATAGACAAGAACTCGAGCGGCGGAGTCGAAAAAATTGCGAGCCGAAGGGTGCAGCTGCAAATAATTCAGTATTCCTGTGTTGTTTCCACTTATTGACGTAAACGGCTGACTCTAAACACTTTGAATCAAGACGTAATAACTGACGCAAACACTTTTCTCAAGTTTAGTATAGCACCTGTACGCCATAAGTCTCAATGTGCAAGACTGAAATAAGAATACTGATTTTGCAACTGTCTACTAGGACTCAATTTGTAAACACGAACAGCTCATTCCAGTTTCTATATAGAGTTCAATGGCGCCAACATATATTTAGCTGACTTTTCTGTTAACCTTAAATTTTAAAACATGACGTGTATTGCCGACCGTTTTATAGCAAAAAAATTATTAAATGTAAAATACATGTTTTCTACATGTAATTCATGTAACTTATGGCGGTGTAAAGTAGCTGTTGGGCTTTCAGCAGCCAATAGGCAATAAATCAATTTTATTGCGTATTTCTGATCTTAATTCTGGGTTTACATTCTTAATTTTTGTACAGCATGCGCTATTAGATACACGGTAACAGCAAAACCCGTACCTATTTATTACCTTTTTTAGTAAGTAGCAAAAATAGCAAATAGCTGTTTAAAATACTTCTTTCACTCCTGCCTGAAAAAACGTGGTTTATATTTACCGGACCTAAAATCTATACGAGTACCTATACCATTTTTTTACGTAATATAATATTGTTACCACCACTGGATTCGTATAATAAGTGGTACTGTCCAGAATACACTTTATTAACTTTCACATACAACAAGCCAGAACTGATAAATCACTATCGCAAACTGAACACTTCACTACTTGTTCTACTTGGTCTTGTCTACAATAAGAACGTTTAAACTAAAACAGAACCGACTCTACAACGATCGGCTGACCCTTATACACTATTTTCAAGGTTCTAGAAACTTGTAGAAGCTTCATGATTATTCCATACCAATATACCATTCTAGATTGTACACATGGTGTCTCGGAAGTTTTACAATAACTAGTTTTTATGCCGCAGCCATTCAAATGGTGTCAGGGAGCGTATCTCGGTTATTTGATAGATGTACGAAAATGAGCGAATATTTTAATTTATATTTTATATTATGCATTTTTTAGTTACTCCTATCAAAATTTGGCCTGCTTTTAAAATAGCTATATTGTCTGTCAAAATCGGTTTCAAATAAATAAAAATAGTAGGCTATTGATTATGTACTAAAAAACAAGGGTAATAAGGAACTAAGACGTTCACGGGTTTTTATCGCAGGAATCGGTCAATGGGCCATTTAAGAAAAAAAATACCTAGGGAGTGCTATTAAATTAGAGGGTACAAATTGGAGATAGGGGAGAAAAGCACCCTTTACAGTTTATTCAATATATCTCGCAAACGAGGCAATTTTTTGGGTTAAAAATTGACCGAAATATAGGGTCATGATCTTTGTTATGTTGCGCTGGGTCTCCTAATTACCTAAAGTAAGAAAAAACTAAATAATTATAAACTAATAACTAAATAAATATTAACTATCACCCTATCACAATATGTAGCCAAAACATGTAACAACATTTAATATTCTTGTGTAGTCGGTTTTATGTCATAGATCAGCTAATAATCATATTTTTAAATAAAAATATAAAAATATAAAAATGTACATTCATTGGCTTGTACATTGTCGTAACTTTTTATCTATCGCGTTTACCAACGCACTCACTTTGATCACAACCTTTGGATCGTTAATTTGGCAACTCAACCTTTCGACTCGCGTGACAACTCAATAATATTTTCATTTGCGGTCTGGTTCATATCTTAATCAACTTAAAAGCTTAAAAACAGGAACTAATTTCTAAGAAGATCAAAGTGTTTGAAAACATAATGAGATGCCCACATTAGCCACATTATATTTTTATGGTTTTTTAGAATCATCTGCGCTAAATTTGCTCAGATAATTCTAAAAAACCATAAAAATATAATGTGGTTCTTATATATGTAGGTACTTGAAATCATTATTTTTTATTCCTTTGTCACATACATACTATTTATTTATTTATCATAGCAGATCCATTTCAAACTATTATAACGTGTAAACACCCTATAAAGAAAATCACAAATGTATAATAATTTAAAATTGGATTGGATTGGAACAGTGAACATGAAATATAAAAAAAATGTCAAGGATTTTGACCTAAACTTTTCATCATATCAGTATCAGAATATCCTTTTAATCCTCTAAATTCTAAATTAAAGATTTAAAAAGTAGGTAGACATCACTGATGTTATCATTAAAATCCGAATGCCAATAAACTACGATATGTTACGACTAATTTTAACCCCATTTAAAATTGGTTTTAAATGGGGTATTTTTTGTATTTTTTTTAAATTTCATGCATATCACCATTATGTATATGATATCACTATTTTGTTTGTTTTTTAATTTTTTTTTAAATTAATCACTTGTGTGATTTGAAATATTGGTAAAAGAGAAATATTCTCTTTTCTGAAATTAGAAATTGCGCTAACCGCGACGGCGGCGCCGAAATATATAATTATATGCCTTTCAAGTGTGCTCCAAAGGTACACACATCTATTTTAACATTTTTAATATTGTTGAGGAATCTCTTTGACGTCATGAAACGTACGATGTAATCAACTTTATATCAAGGATTGAGGTTCGTCCATACTCCTTTTGTGCCAAAATTATAAATATTTTTAATGCTTTGAACTTTGCACCGAGTCGTATCGAGATTTTGTTTATTGTTTTCGTGTCTCCCTAGCCTATCGCCCACGAAAATATGTCGGATACACCTAAAAATAACCACGTTTGTTTGTGGTTAGTTTCAGTTGATTCAATAGAAAAAAAAATTTATAACAAGGTTTTTATTTGATATACCAAGGGACTATTTATAGTTTCCATGTCATGTAAAGCTTTTCCCCAAAGTATTACGGATAAGAATACCTAGTTCCTCCATATTTTATAAGTAAATATTTATTTGACAAAGGGGTAGTGTCCAATCAATGTGTCTAATTATACTCTTATAATAATTATATTTTAACCTCGATTTTAACGTACGTTTCGAGATCAGTCTATCACATCTTCAGTAGTTTTATTGTTACCAGTAGCCGTGTTAAACTATTTGGTTTCAGTAGTATTTTATTTATTTGTAATATTTATTTATTTACCTATACACCTACACCTAGTACATTACATAATATAATAAATAAATTTGGCAGTAAGTTATACAATTCTAGACTATCATACAGATTATGTTTTTTTATTAAGGAATTCTGATATATCAATACCAACAAATTGACTACTAAAGTGAAATAATTTTGAATAACATATATTTTAGGCCTGAATAATTTAGGACTCATCACTATTTTATTGTAGGAACAACGTACTGCTATTTGCATAATTCATACACATTCTGCTGACGTTTTTTTCCGCATGATATGGATTTATTTACTATTATCCTACTAATATTGCTAATATATTCTAACATAAATTATACTATACCATTGGCCGAATAGCTGTGTTCCAAAAAATTACCTGACTGACTGTTATACGTTATCATTCAATATATTCCATAAAATAGCAGCCCCCAAAATAATTTTAGCCTTTTCCAAACACTTGCGCCAATCAATTTTTTATATATTTTTTTATAACTCATCTCACGACGCGACGAGGGAAATTATAGACGCTTATGGCGAATTACGTGCACCGTGCACAAGTCTTGATCCGAGATACATATGTAACAGCAGCTCTTTGGTTCCAAAATTTGTCAATATCTTCCGAGAACCTATTGTTTGCGAAGTTTTTCTTTACCTGTTGAAGTTGTCAACAGACTGACAATTCTCGGATCCAAAATATCCAAAAACTAACATAACGCAAGGTCTGAAGGACTGTATTCCTTATCTGGATATTTTTCCATATAAATATTTTTATTATGACACTTTCCAAGATACAGGGCGTTGAACTTGTAGATTGTGCATGCCTTTCGCCATAAGCGTCGCGCCTCTTTTTAATTACTTACTCAACGGTCAGAGTCGGACGGCCTGCTTTTTTTCTCGTGTTTGTCATTGCTTAAACTAGTTGCAAAACTGAATTTCATACTTTTCCCAAACTCCTTGACAACTGAATTTTCTGCATGCTTCTCCTGGCACCAGGTATCCCGGAGAGGCTGTTTGCGAAATAAATTTTTTATAAATAATTTATCCCCAAACTCTGATCCCTGGCTTTATACATTATTATTCCTATTAGAATTAATTTATTGTACATTCGCCCAAGCGGAACATTATTATCAATAGTATTTAATACACTGAAAATAGACCCACAGATCTCCTGAGGTGAGGCCCTAAATCTGTTGCCCTCCAGTATTATAGCCAAAGATAGAAAAATGTTAAAGGTACACGTCAGCTTATTAGCAACTTTCGGATCCATTTGTATCATAATCTTCTGTATCATTCACCTCACAGGCTCACATTCATAAACATCCAAAGTAATCACACCATATAACTATTCCTGTCCACATAATCTTTCTGGTATTAGTGGGACATATTGCCCCCACTACAACGGTAATTAGCAGGCATACGGGTCTATTCCCATTCACATCTGTTAAAATTAACCAGCCGTTTATATTTTAATTTTTAACACCCCGTTATGTTAAAATATAGAAAGTGGTATTCAGAAAGAACACTTTAACGGATCTGTTAAAATTCCTCATAAATAAGGGATCTGTTTATTCATGTTAGAGAATATAGCAATAGACTATTGAAATTCGGTACAATGGAAATTCGATGTAGTTAATTCTACAAGTTATCTGTGATTTTACGTATATGTTCAATGTCTAGTCTATGTCTATGAAAAGCGGCATCATCTTTTATCTACAGAAGAGCGGCCAATGAAAAGTTCGGATTGTTTTGAGTGAACGTTTTTTGCCTTTCAACTCCGTTCATAGGTAGATAACAAAGTTAAAGAGGGGTGAATTTGTGGTGGCGCACCCTTTACTTAGATAATTTACTATTTTTTCTGACTATTAACCATTAATCTATGTTATTAACTATTAGTAGGTAGGTACCTTTCGTTACATCTTTATATGTATAATATATTTGATGTTAATTTCTTTTAGAAATAATGTGATTTTGTTTTGTAGAATAAAATACTTACTTGTGATGATAATGATAATTAATGGTGATAGGTACTATTTAAGGAATAAAGTCCATGTTTTGTCAAATTATATTTTATTTTATATATAAAATACAATGATAAAGTACACAAATATTTAATAATCAAATACAGAAATAATCACTTTTAAAAAAGGATTATTTCTATAATTTCTCAAACCAGTTCAGGTATTTAAGTAAACTTTAAAGAGGTGAATTATAATAAGTGTAAAAAATGTCCAGGCACCGATTAAACATACAAAAAAATATAAGACTAATGTTTTAGACCCCGAACTACATATTTAATTCAATAATAAATATTTAAAAACGTACCTAACTAGAGAAATGACAGTTGCTTGAAATGAGCCAAGCAAAAGTAAATTCACTGTTCAGGAAAATCTATGAAACTACAGGAAAATACTCTTAAATAAGCTAGGAAATTTAATGTGGAATGTTTAAGGGTTCTTAACCCTGTTAAATATGTTGTAGTTTTGTAACTAAAAAAAAATATGACATACTAATATATATAATATATTTCTTAAAATAATTTACGAACATGCCAGCATACAGATAAACATGATATATATATATATATATATATATATATATATATATATATATATATATATATATATATATATATATATATATATATATATATATATATATATATATATATATATATATATATATATATATATATATATATATATATATATATATATATATATATATATATATATATATATATATATATATATATATATATATATATATATATATATATATATATATATATATATATATATATATATATATATATATATATATATATATATATATATATATATACTTCCATTTGATTATATATTTCTGCAGTCATTAGAAACTTGTTCCAATGATTTGAAATATGTTGTATTGCTTCTGATATCGCCCAGCTTACTTATTGTTGACTCCTACTAAGATTAAATGATTGTCCAACCCCCAGCTAGTATAAACCCTTTCCAAAAAGTTGAATGCTGCCAATACCTGAGATAAAGTGCATTAAATAAATTACTATTGACTAGGTGAAAAGGACTTACCTGTAAAAGCACTGAGAATTTTGTTATGTTAGCTCCTTCATCCATAAACAGACTTATTTCTTCAATAAATTGTCTCACTCCAAATTTACTTAAATGGAATTGTTGCCTAAAATTCCAATTAGGCACTTCCAATGGATTTGAAACTGAACAAACGGCCTGTTACATTATTAAACGGTCCATCTAACCACCCTTTTAAAATAAACGGATTTTGGTTAATTTTAACATAATACAATTTAATTTGGGACAACGAGAATAGCGTTTTTGTTAAAAATTTCCGTTAATTTTTTTAACGGATTTTCTGGTCCCTTTATTTTTAACATTGCTAATGAGAATAGACCCGATACCATGCCATCATTTCGACACCAAAGTATCAATTCGCTCCATTCCCACAGATATCAGTGCTCCAATACTTAACATTTTTTACAATACAAAAAATACATAAGGATATGCATATACGTACATATACAAAACGATTTTTCAAAACAGTTTATATGTTCATTTTCCTATGAGAAATTAATGATTACGCATTAATAGAATAAAAACCATTAGCAAGCCGGAAATTATAATATATATATTTGTTCCAGGAGACACGGTGTTTGCTCAGGGAGCTGCTGCCACCCCGATTGATCTATTATCAGCTATGACTACGGTTGGTAAGGATAAATGCCTAAAAGATATTACAGTTTGTCATATGCACACCGAAGGCCCTGCATCATATACTGACCCTTCCTGTGAGGGTATATTCAGGTAAAATAGATAGGTATTTGGTCACATTTTTATAAATATACTGAGATAACGTTTGAAAAAATATTGTTTACAATTTTCCTATTTTTAAAAGATATGCAGGTTTAAGATGGGAATATTATTTATGTGTTTAGATCATGCTCCTTCTTCATGGGGGGCAATGTAAGGAAAGCTGTAGCCGATGGTCGAGGGGATGCCATACCCATATTTTTATCGGAGATTCCTCTCCTTTTCAAAAAAAAAATCATTCAGCCCGACATTGCTTGCATCTCGGTAAGAACAATATTGTATAATGTTTGAAACAATGTTCAAAATCGGACAGGTAGTAGTGCTACAGACTATCTAGCACTGCTATAGGATCTGCGGTTCTACCACTGTTCAGCGACTATTGAAATAGGAAGGTCACACAGTAAGCAGCAGTCGTACTGTATGATACTCTTTAATTAGGTGTCAATACAATATTTGACGTATATTGCATATGTATTCACACTGTAAAGTATAGAAAAAAGCGAATAAAATATATATTTTTTTGTGAATGGTAAAACTTCATCTTTCTCATCTTGACCTTATTCAATGTATTATTCTTCCGATTTTTTAAGATACACCTATTTATAGCATATACCGAATTGGATTATAATTATTGGAAAGCTTATTTTTGTATATTAACTTTATATAAAACTCCAAAATGGCGAGTGAGACAGTGCTGTACCTACTGCTAATATTTCGCTCGGCTACCTGACTTATTTTGTATCATTGTTTGAAATGTAATGGGCTAATAATAATTTATAACCAATTGTATATTTCTGATGTGAATACCAGCGTTTTGCAACTAAAAAAATTAATAAATTATTATAGGAAACAACCAGAGTTTTAAATGTATGCATTTCTATATATGTTTTAAAAATGAGATTAAACTATTTACATTACTTTGTGTGCATTTTAATATTGATGCAGTTCGTCAATATTGTTCAGAACCTAACAGAAATAAGTTTTTATTGTAGTAGGTATGTAGTATGTGGAGAAGTTAATTCATAATTTACACTCATGGACAAAATTATCGATCATTTTTAAATATTCATTTCTTTTTGTAAAAATAAATTCTGATGCATCGTCATTAATTTTTTTTATTTAGCATAAGTATTATAAGTAATATGACATTTGCCGGGTCATATTCCAGTTCTTTGGGTCACTTATAGTATCCTGTACCTTTGAGTGTAGGACCTAGAAAGGAGCATGCACAAGCCATTGTTCAATATAGTAGGTTCTGTCCGCTTTAAAAGATAGGTGGCACTTCGGAGCTTTCCATGGTAATATGCAACATATGACACAGCGCCCCCTGTCTTCTAATGCATACGATATTTAGCAACAGCTTGTACAGTAAACAGTTTGATCAGTAAACACCCATAACCAACTTATTTTATGGTGATTGGTAAAAAGACATGTATACATACTCTACACGATAACAAGACATAATTTCTCTCCCATGCGAACTAAATATAGAATGTAAAATTTTTTTAAAAACTAGTTTAGTGTTAAATATATTTACAGGCAACATCTACTTTCTGGGCTAATACCCCTACCTGCATGAATTATACCTGTAAATCTGATTAGGTAGCTACTGTCCATTCATCAATTCTTTCACCAGGTAGACTAGTTTCGAGCTATTTGGCTCTCATTATAACACCACAGGTAAAAGAAAGGATGAATGTACTAAAGCAAACAGCCTATAGTCTATTGGCTATGTTGGAAAAAATACAGGGTAAAAGGAACTAATCCGTTTGAGGTATTTTATTGTTTCATTATGCTCAATGGTACCTTAAAAATGATAAATCCACAAAGTGGTATTAAATTTATCTTGGATATTTGGGAACGGAATAAATTTGTCCACTTTTGTCTTTTAACTGTAACTCCAAAACTATGCAATTTTACACCTAATACGATTTTATGTAGAGAACCAAATTTCCTATCGAAATGGCAAATTATAAATAAAAAAATTTTTTTTCAACAAAATAAGAAAAAAATTTAAGGAGTTTCTTCAGCTAAACGAGGGTAAAGAGAAAAATATGATATTTTGTAGCATTGTTTATTCATGTATTATACACATACCCACCAATTTTTTTTATATCATGTACTTAAGTCGTGTGGGAGAAAATTGATCTCAAAGTTGAGTCTTTATACGTTAGTCTTTATCAGAAAATTTTCAGTTTCAAATCAGTGTTTATTCGCCAAAAGTGACTGAAAAAATAGAGGCATATGGAGGAAAATTGTTTCAGTGATAGATTAAGTCTTCACAATCAATTAGGCAAAAACATAATTTACTACGTATTTTCGATGTAATAGATGAAAAGCGGAACAAAAATAACACATAGTGATGAGAGATAAAGAAAGAGAAAACCTGAAGATTTGGGCCAAAATGAATTAAGTCAAGCATTACATATACACATAAATATATGTACGCAGCCAGTATACTTGAACGGCGCGTTTAAATCTTAATTTGTTTATAAAGTCTTTTTCGGCTATCTTGGCGTGTGTATCAATTTACACGTTACTTTTGTTGTTTTTGGTCAATTTCTAGAAGCATCAGCACGCGACGTATGTTGATGCAATAAGCAATTGACGTCTCATAGAGTACAATACAATTTCGGCCATGTTAAGCACTAACGTATGTCTTACTTAGATTTTTCGGAAAGAGTGTCAGAAAAAATGTTTCAAAACAATTTATTATTTTAAAGTCACATTGACAGTTCTACATATTAATATATTTTCAATCGTGTCTAACTGTACTATTGAAAAACAGGAGTCGACAATTCATAATGAACCTCCTAGAATACTTCAAGAGTGAACAGGTAAAGCTTTTTTTATATGTAAGATATGAATATCAAAATTTTGAACAAATACCTTTATCATCATCCTTGATAAACGGAAAATAATTATTTGTTCAAAAAAAATATTTGAAAATATTTATTGCTTGAAAAATTAGAAATAATATGGTTATAAAAGTAAAAAGTGTATTTTACCACTTTTTAGTAAAAAAGTAGGTAACGTTGAAAGACTCAGCCTATTAAATTGGGTACGCCAGCTTTATTTTTTGTGAACCAATGGCTATACCTAAATCCACTCAGAAAGAAGCTTTTTGGCTTTATAATTTTCCATTTCGATAGGAAATTTCGTTCTCCACAAAAATATCGTATAATATATATATATATATATATATATATATATATATACTAAAAATTCATAGTTTTTTAGTTTCAGTTAAGAGAGTTAAGAATGGACATGTGAAACAATAAAATACCTTGAATGAATTAGTTCCTTATGAAATTATATAGTCAATAGTCAGTAGCTACCAAATCGGATTTACAGGTATAATTAATTGCAGAAAGGGGTATAGATGTTGTCTGTAAATCTATTCAGTATATAGTTTAGTTCAGCAGGGCTAGAGGCCACTGCTCTAGGTGCCTGCTTTGTAGGACGCCACCCATCATTAGGCATTTCTGATGTCTGATGGGTAGTAGCAAATGGCCACTAGAGGGATCTAGTTATCTCTCGCCTACATTAGTTTAGTGTTGTCATCTATTTATTCTCTGTTTCATCTTATAGGTTTCCCCTCCAGATCAACATGGTTACTGCAGTATCGGAACTAGCGTGGACTGTGTTAGGGCTGGAATGTCGAGCTCAAAAATTATTATAGGTATTTAATACATAGTAATGATGAATGGGTTTATGCAGGGCATTTTCCTTATTATATTTTCATTTATATCAAATATTTTCAAGTAGCTTTCTCTCATCTTGACCGCATTGGCATGCTTAAAATTTATATTTGTCTTACAAATAACATTGGCTATAACTTTTTTTATTTCACTTCATATAAAATACTCCCTAATGAGAACAATTTTGAGTTGTTTTTCTGGGCATTTTGACAACTTAATACAAATTTTTTATATTTCAAAATTTAGTTTTCATACCAATCCACTTTTTACATCACTGACCTCATAATAGTACAATAATTAGCTACAGCCATTATTATATATCAACTAAATACAAAATTACTCGCTATAAAATCAAGGGGCATGTCATGTGCAATTAAAGTCAGGTTTATGCTCTTAAACCAAGTGAGACATTCAAAATGAGCTAATAGAATTATAATAAATTATAAGCATCGGAAAATGGGGAAAACGGGGAATTGTATTGATATTAAAATGTACAAAATGTCTAATGAGTAAATAAATGCCTGCCCAGATGCTTGGACACACTTTCTGGTCTGCCCATCTCTAGTATTTACATAAATCAAGATTAATTATAAATTATAGGCAAGTAATTTTGTAATATTTTTTGCAGCTCAGGTCAATCCAAATTTACCGAGAACCTTCGGAGATGGTATAATCCACATCAGTCACATAGATTATGCTGTTAAAGTATGTACACCATTACCTATTCATGGAGGTAAGCCACCAAGTGAGATAGAGAGTAAAATAGGGAAAAACATTGCTGAAAATCTTGTGGAAGATGGGGCTACGCTTCAATTGGGTGAGTAAAAAAATATGAGGCTTTAATAAACTTCTTCTTTCTCACAAAACTTCTTTCTCATGAAATTCTTACTTGTCACAAAACAATTTCACATATTCTCACTAAGAATAATTCAATTCACAGGAGATACCTGGTCGATGTCCAGAATTGTGTATGTAAGTTGCTGAAGGTCGGGTGTTTTCACGTTAACAGGTTTTTGTTTTTATGACATTGCAACTTAATTTAGATTTTGCTTTAATCGGTGAAAACACGTGAATTTTCTTCGTTAATTCTGTGGGGCGCCGAAATAGCACTGCAGGCGAAAATACATACTTTTGAAAAGTAATTATAGCCAAAAAAGTAAGATTTTTTTAAAAATAAAAATTAATTCGGGAAAATATTTAAATTTTGGGTAATGACTTGATGAGAAGGACATTACATTTTGAGGCGCAAAAAGCTACAAGGACATTTCGTTTAAAAAGGGACTCTCCACTCAAAAAGAGAGGTGGCTTTTATGTCATCAAAAAACTGAAGTAAGAGTTCCAATAACCAACAACAATGGGTAATGGGTCCTTTCACTTATTTTTTTTTATTGCTTTATTTTTTTATTGCTTTTTTATTACTTATAGTTATACTATAGTTATATATAGTATAGTTATACTATAGTTATATACTATAGTTATACTATAGTTATAGTTATACTTTAGTGGTTTATAAAAAAATCTCGTGGTATTTTTAAATTTTTTTTGAGCAATTTCCATTGATTTTTTTTTTCAAAAGTGCAGGAATAAACGGCTCTTATACGTGACGTCACATATCTATTTATTTATACTACATCCAGCAGGCAAAGCCCATTTACAGGAAGTATATCTTTAAATTTAAAATTCAAATTACTTAAAATACAGACTAAAGTAATAGATATATAAGTACCTATAATAATAAATAAACTAAATTACGGAGGTAGCTATTAATTTTCAATTTAAAAGTAAGCTGGAAATCTTGTTTTTAAAACTGTTTTTTGGTGAGATGGAATATATCAACATTTGCAATACTATTATGACTTCTACATATAGTGGTTAATGGGCAATTAAAATGATGGTAGGAATTGGGTATTGAAAAATAAAATGTTTGTTGATTTCTAGATACTTGTCTAGGAACATTAAAATAAATAAGTTCCAGTAGTACAGGAGAGTCTATCAAATTGTGTACAATCTTAAATAAAAATAGTGAACCCATAATCTCGCGCCGCTTATGTAGTGAGAAAAAGTCGAATTCATCTAATAAAAGTTGGTATTGGTAATTTCTTTCAGGATAAAAATGGTGTTTTTTGAAGAATAAATTAGTAGAATAGTATCATTCTTTAATGATGTCATAGAGCCTACGACCTTGAACATGACACAATTGTGTATTAGAACTGTATTGCAAAGTTGGTGCCCTGCTTTTTGACTTTGAAATTTGTGACAATGCTACTTGACTAGTCTAGGTTTAGATTTTTAAAATGTTTAAAGAGTGCTTTGTACCAATATGTGCAAATAACAACATAAATGGCTCCATTTTCTTACAGTAATGTACAGAAACAAAGCAAAATACAACTGATAGAGGAACGCACATAACATAACCACAAAACTAAGTGTCAGCAACTACAGCTGTGGGCTATTTTTTTAGGCATTCTGACAAATGCTGCCAACTTAATTCCAGGCTGTGTGAAGTCATTCGGCCTCAAGGTCAAATGAGTGCTATAATAAATATTAATTTTTTTATTTAACAGATATTTATATTCGAAACAAAGTTGCACGAGGTGAATATCAGTTAGCTTTCAAATAAATATTTGTGTTGAGATTTAAAAATCTAGTGAAAAAATCTAGATAATTATGAATGTCTTTAATATAGTATATACTTAAAAAATAAATGACTGAATAGCTCACACAGGCACGTGCTGGGACTCTTTTGGACCCTGGGAAAATAACCTGGAGCCCCTAAAAGGGGCTTCAGGTTGTATTTTAATAAAAGCCACATTACATAGACAACATGTTTGACACCTCAAATCTTGTAGGCTTTCTAATAAACTTTGGGCCTTTATGTAATTTTTTCTGAACATTTACTTTAACAACATTCTATCATCAACTTAAAAATTATCTATACAAAAAAAAATGAATAACAGGTTATCACTATTACTGTAAATGTATTTTAAAAGCGGTACCTTTTTGACACAATTTTTCAATAATTACGTCTGCGGAAATATTGGTCGTTATTTCAGGCTTGCAAGTCATGTAACGTTACACCACTGGAAAGGAAAGCGCAATTAGGAACATGATGCTAATTTACATCGCAATCAGAGCAATGGTGCAGCTGAGAAGCTCGGAATGTTAGAATGCAGCCAAAACTGGGTCCGAGTAACCTTGATTTAAAAAGTGCCTCTCAACTCGGGCCTGCTATTCAAAAACTATAAATCCTAGATACATGCTTCCGTGGAGTTTTCGGTGGAAAATCTCAAAATCTTCTTTTATTAATAACAATTTTTTGTTGTCAGACTAACGGTTTAAGCTACGTTTCCACGTTAGTGCAATTTCACCCCTTAGAACACCTGGGGTAGTTAGTGCTCCACTCGGAGAGGGTTGCAAATTTAGGACAATAAATCTGCCATATAGAGGTATACATTTTCGTAGTTTTTTTGCCAGGCAGACCTTTTGCATTAAATGGTGTATGTTAAATATATGACTGGACTATTAATATTCTACAACATTTTATGTTCTACAGCTCTGCAGTCCTTGTGCACAAACCACCACTGTCATTATTTCAATAATTTCATAAAATATGTGATTACCGATAGCAAAATTTCCAATTTTTAACTGTTGGTGTTTACTGGATAACATTCAGTAACATCTGTTTTGCACCTAGAAAGTGTGTAATAAGGTTCATTTTATATAAATTACAATACGTCTTACAATAATTGTGAGACCTACCTATATTTACTATCTTCTTGGCAAAGGTAAGGAATTGAGAATAGATAAATTTATCTTATCACATACATAGACCATTAACATGAAAAAAATGTAACATATATATATTCTCTAATTTGTAAACAAAATACCTACGTTATCTGTTTATTAGGTATAATTCTTTAGCAAATGTAATTACTCTTAATTACCCTATAATATAAATATTTAATCTACTGTAGAATGAAGTCAATACATATTATTAAAGTTGACTTCCACATTATCTTTTTGTTGCATTTGTATGAATTTATGAAGTGTATTAATAATAATATATGATGAACATCAACATTTTGCAAGAAAAAATTACATAGGTTACTTGTATAATATATAACTTATATCAAAACATCTGTTGTCAGATCCTCTCAAAAACTTGTGGTGTGAGGTGATAATGTATAAAACATATCTTGTCCATCATAAGTGTATTATTGTTAATTTATTATTAATATATACTTCCAGAATGATAAGAATAGGAAATGAAATTTATTTATTAAATGATATATTATGTGTTTTGTCATTTGGCAATTTATTACGACAAATTTCCTGATTATGAAGATAAATATTATTATAGTTTGGAAATGAAAGAGAGTAGGTAGTAGTAAAACTTTTCACTATAGATTCTTAAATGTCAAAACAAATATGTTTATTTGAAATGTAACTGATAGATATTCACCTCCTGTAACTTTGCTTCGAATATAAATCTCAGTGTTTAATAATAAAATAAATATTTATTATAGAAATTCGAACATTCATTTGACCTTGGGGATGAGTGACGTCACACAGGCCCGAATTAAGTTGGCAGCATTATTTGTCAGAATGCCTAAATAGCCCACGCATACAAGCGTGGGGTATCATGCACCCCACATCAATTATTGTTATTAATATTTCATTGTATCCATGCACTTCACGCTTTTTTAAAAAATCTTAATAGTTAAACATTATTTTTTACTTTTTAGTTGTTACCCTTTAAGGTGTTTTTAAAAAAAAAATTAACTAAAATTTTTCTCACATTTGGTTACATTTTAATAAATAAAACAAGTCAAATTTACATTTCAGGTATCTATTATAAAGTATAAAACTATTGAAATTAGTTTTTTTTTCTGTATGAATAATTTGTTTTAGGTATTGGAAGTATCCCGGATGCAGTGTTGGCTGGTTTAACCAACCACAAAGATTTAGGTATCCATTCAGAGATGTTTGCAGGAGGTGTGATTGATCTGGTGAATAGAGGTTGTGTAACTAACAACCGGAAAAGTATCCACAAAGGTCGCATTGTGGGATCATTTTTAATAGGAACCCAGGAATTATATGATTTTGTGGATAACAATCCTTTTATTGAAATGCTCACTGTAGATTATGTAAACAGCACAGGTGAGACATTTAGCTAAGATGGATGTATGTGGTGTTTGCTCTGCTTGTTAGATAATTCCTATTTGTGGCGTTTTATTTTTAATTTAATAAACTGTAAAATTTATAAATTATATATTTTTTGGATTATTGTTGTTCATTTCAAATAACTCATTAACACTACTCATATATATTACTATAACATTACTATTGTTATAATAAATACACAATATTTTCCTAAACACTTATAAAGCACATTTATAACTAGAGAACGAATTTCTATGCACTAAAAAGGGCAATATAAGTTTTTTATGCATTTAAAGTCAATAAGTATATGCTGTGAAATTTTTTGAATTTCCAATATATGCAAGAAAGTACAAGTTGCAGAAACAGAAAAAAAATTTCCTCTAATTATAAAATGAATATTTTTGTACATAAAAATTAACCCTCAACGCCACATGATATAATAATAGGAGCGTATTTCATCAAGTATAGGTCTGCAGGACTCTGACAAAATTATCGACAAGCACCAAAATTATCATATATACAATATAACTAGGGACCAGGATATATTCGATAATTTAATGCGCTATCATACAAGTGTTTGTTGCCACGAAAACTGCCAATAAACACGTGTATCAGATAGCAAGGAAATTTTTCTGATGATGGTTTTCCTGGTCCCGTATTGTATCTGGCGAGAGAATCGCCAGAATCTCATACAACAATTAAAAAAATTAAAATTCTTTAAATTGCCTTGACATATTTCGTAGCTGTTATATAATAAATCAACTAATTCTGACTTTTTTTTTGGCAAGCCATTTGTAAATCATGTTACGTTATTGACAAAGTAAAGTAGAGAAGCTGTTAATTCTTGCTTAATTAAAATGAGTTTGCGGTTGGGAACCGAATCTTTAGGAACTATTGATGGTGAAATTGGAAAAGTACAGCAAATTTTGGTTCAAAAATAGTATGTATTGATGCAGTTTGAAAAGTTCCGCAAGGAAGGAAAAATTGACATTTCAAGTGAACTTACTACTGGATAGGGCTGGAACCTTTGATGTAATTATAACACTCGGAGTAGTTTCCACAAACACCAAAACACTTGCACTTCGCTCAACGCGCGTTTCGCCAACCAAGTTGGCATCATCCGGAGACGATTAGAACTGTTTCAATCGTCTCAGTTTTAATCATCTCCGGATGATGCCAACTTGGTTGACGAAACACGTAGCTCGATGTAGCTCGAGCGAAGTGAACGTGTTTTGGTGTTTGTGGAAACTACTCCGAGTGTTATTTCAAGTGAACCCTGCTAAAATGAATAATATTGAAGGAGTGGTGTTTCAATACGAAAAAAATAGATGGAACTGATTATATAGAATTTGTTGTCAAACTAATGTGAAACTCAATTGCAAAACAAATACAAGAATTATTCTATAAAAAGTTCAATATAAAAATCTGCGACTGTTCAATAAATTTTATAAAGAAGAATATGATAGTGAAGGTGGTTTTTTATATACGATTTTTGAGTTAATGAAAAATTTAAATATCTTACCCGTTTTTGTGTAGACTATATAGTAGGAATTTTATTAGCTACTATATGGCCTACAAACTCGTCAATTTGGTAGTCAGGGCAATCGATAATTTCCTAGGGAAATTATCGATAATCGCCCGTTGCTAAGGGATACATAAAACATCCATGAAATCGAGATTTCATTGATTGTCAATAAGACAATATGTCAATGTTATTTGTGCAATTTGGTCAGATGAGGGAGATTCTTTCTTTAATATCCCACGAAATTTCTTAATTTTTTCATAACCCATATATTGTTAATAAGCGTTTTTAAGTTTAGTCACTATTTTCTTACCTATACGAGTTGACAATAATAGAGACCAACAATTGTTGTTCACAGTTTTTCTGCTTCATTTAATCACGGCATCTTTCAAGAATATATTCTGTATGAATATTGACAAATTTTTCAATTTTCAAATGTGTCGAGTCAAGTGTCAACATAAGACGTCATTTGAAAGGATCAGAACACACTAGGGAAAAAATCGTGCACTTTAAACTTCTACGTGCAGGTGTACCTACCTCATAATGAAGTTACTAAAACTCAATAAACGGCAATAATTATTGACAAATGACATTGATATACTAAACTGAAACTAATACAACAGCAAGCTCTAGATGACAGATGATTTGTCAACATAGCAAGTACATCAATTCTTTAATTCCAATTTAAACTGGAAATAGAATATTATTACATTTTCCACTAATGATGAATTAATATACTATTTAATAAAAGTGAAATTTATATGTGAAAATAGTCCATTGTGATTATTATAGCTCTGTGTAAAACTTAAAAGAAAGTTTTTTTGTTGTCTAACCAAGTAATTTGTATTATGCAGCTATTATTGCGAGGCAACCAAAGATGACTGCCATTAACTCGTGTATTGAGGTGGATTTGACTGGTCAAATCTGTTCTGACTCTATTGGTACTAGAATGTATTCAGGTTTTGGTGGACAAGTAGACTTTATCCGTGGTGCAGCTGAAGGATTGGATGGACAAGGAAAACCTATTATTGCCTTACCATCTGTGACAAAAAAGGGAGAAAGCAAAATCGTACCTATACTAAAAGCAGGTATGAATTATGTTTGATATGCCTGTTTTTGATGCTACAGTTTTATATTTTATATTGTGCCCGTGTACGTAACAACCTGATTAATATTTATTTGTCCACGACCGTTTAATAATAACTCCATAATATACTTCTTGACTGTGTATATTAGGAACTTAAAGCAGATCCTAAAATATTACCACTTATCCATATCGTAGCGACTTACGAGACTCTGAGGAAAAATAAGTTAAAGCTGTTCTCTACGTATCCGTATCTTGTTCTGTCATATTTTTAAACCTCGTTTTAAACCCGAAATTTGCTGTTGCTTTTGAATATTTGTTCTAAAATGGAGGGTATTAACAATAATCCCCTTCTTATTTATGAGGATGACGACTATTTAGACGATTTAATTGTCATTCACATATTAAAACCAAGCAGATCGCTCCAGTGTCTGTCCATGTTCTGATTCGAAAAAGAACATAGGTATACCAAGATTAGTCGGGGCTCTGGGACTTCCTCAACAAATTAGGGTGGATAGAGTTAGCATATCAGATATCAAGTATTATTATGTTATGTTTACTGAAGTGGTTGACAGTTTACCATAGAGAATATAGTAAGTTTACTTAATACGATACAAATATAGTTAAGATACAGAAACCGTAACGATACGAAGCTTATATTGTATCTTGACGGTCTAATTGGTTTTGCAGTTCGATACGGATACGAATGAAATTTGTAGCATGCTTTAAGTCCCTAATGGTATCCATAATAACATAGTATTGAATAATGACACCTGGTCATGATTAATCCACAGTTTACATTTCATTTACATATGTTGCCGTGGGAACGTACACACAACATCCCAAGTATTTGTACTTTGATGACTGCCGACTCGTGCCAATTGATGACATTGATGTTTTATAACAGAAATAATTTTTTGTCCAACTCGCACAAAATTGGTGCTCTCCCATACCTGCGGAGAAGGCGGAAAGTCGCCTATTTCAAACAACCGTGCGCTTTTCGATTTTTAGTAAGCAGGGCTAATCGAGCTTTCCTTGTAGCCGTGCGCAAAAGTCTATTTTCTGCACTAGTGCTTACAAATATCGAAGTGATGCCATCGGCTCGCGCGCGCCACGAAATCTTTTCGCACTTGTTACACAAATAACTATTTTGTGAAATTTTCCCCAAAAACGCATTAAGAACTGAAAAACAAGATAAAAAATGTATAATGGTTGGGAACAAATCATAGTATTCAACTTAAATTCAATCCTCGGTTCGTGACATAAGCGTCACCTACGTTAATAATGGCTATCATTAATTGCTCATTGAATAATGTACTATTCAATCAGTCAACTTGTTAAATTCACGATAAATTGCATACTATAAGCTTAAAACAAGCAATTCTTGATGAAGCTCTGTTTTTGATTCCAATGTTTGTTTTAGGTGCTGGTGTCGTAACATCTAGAGCTCACGCGCACTATGTAGTAACTGAACATGGTATTGCATATCTCTTTGGAAAATCGCTACGCCAAAGAGCACATGCCTTAATATGCATAGCTCACCCAGACCACAGAGAGGCATTAGAAAAAGCAGCATTTGATCGCTTGAAAGTTATGCCTTCGCCTTAAGTACAACAGTAGCATGGTTTTTTATGTAATTTTTATTCCAATTATTATTTTCTACAATTATTGTATTATAATGAGAGTATCTATTAATTAAATTTTACTTTATTTTTACGAGATATCAGAATTTTTTAAAAGTTTTGATTTATATAAAATTTTTAAAATATACTATGTACAATATTTATTATCACTTGCCACCTATTTTGTATATTTACAGAGGATAATAAAATGTTAGTATTAGTTGATTGACGTGTTTAAAAGTTACCTATTTAATGTCAATTTGATTAGTAAAATACACATTGAGTGCATAGTCATGTCTCGGTGTTATCGGAAAGCTGTGATTGTATTGTTTTTTATGCTGAAGGTTCTAGACTAACACTATTTTCACATTAATGGTGGATGCAAAATTCACGCTGGGAAACAATTGGAAAACAAATATGTTTGTTTTCCATGTAAACGCATAATTTACAGAAATTCAGTTTCTGCTAATAGAAATTTTCTAAGCGAAACTTGACATGTCGTTGAAGATGTCGAACTTTCAATACATGGATATTCAACTATAAGGTGGGATGCAAACAGTCGCCATACTGGTGGAATTCTAATCTATATAACAGAAAAAACTAACTTTTACCATAAAGAAATAAATATATTGTGGAACCTAATTATTGGTTAATTTTTTCGGTATCTTCTTTGTTTGCATCTTTTTTACAAAAAATATTGGCCAAATTTGACAAATTTTTATCATGACAATTTTATTATGACAATTTTTTTGTTTATCAATGTAACATGGAATGTGAATGGAAACGTGTAAATTTTAATTAGCTCAAAATTGTACATGATTAAAAAAAAATTTCGGATTCGAGTTTTTTTCATTTAATTCGCATTTTCTGAGAACATTTACTATAGTAATTATATTTTTTTTACACCATCAGAAAGTAGAGATTTCAATGAACAAACAGCCCACCCACTTTTAAAAAAGCAGATATTTTGTCGCGAGAATTTTCGATTGAAAATTAGGGTGCTTTTTCGATATTAATTCAAAATAAGGTGATAAAATAAATATTATAAATCAAAAAAATTACAGTGTGTTTGGGACATAAAAAGGTGTTTTCACCAAATTTCTTTAAAAAAAATTTTTTTTGGTAAAAAAAAAATTAGAAACCAAAAACTTATTTGAATTTTTCACAAAAATTTTGAGGTTATGTGAAAATAGTAAATACAAAAGTTGTAGATCTTTTTATTACCTACAACTTTTGCATTTAACTTTTTTCCATAAGACTTGTAGTTTTGCCGGAAATCGAGATAAACCGTTTTTTACCCTTAAAAACTCACCCCCTCCACTTCCCGACCTCAGATTTTTCCTTTCATTTTTGTTATATTCTCTTCCTTTTCCAATGGGTTTCATCCTACTATTATTTTTTTTTGTTTAAAAAATTATCGACCCTGTCATGGTTTTTTTATTGAAAAATAATTTGCAAAACGGTACTTTTTCCACTTTTCTCTCAATAATGGAAAAAGTAATGATTTTAGGGAAAAAAGTTTCAATCAAATGTTCAGCGGATGATTTTACATGAGGATTAAGCATTTAAAATTATCACAAAATTTTTTTCGCTGTGATATTTAGTACCAAATTTAAAAATGGGAAAAAATGAAAATAAGATTATATACGAAACATTTTTCTGAATTCTTTGAAACTGGAGTATTACATAGTCATGAGAATGCTTATCAAAATGTGCTGCATCCAATTGAAAAATTTTAATAATGGCGACCTATTGCAAAACTTTTAAGTTGAAATTTTGGAACACTCCCCAGCCTGTCACAGCATACCGATCTTATGAAAATTATGGCAATCAGTAAGTAAGAACAGTATCTTAAAGAATGCCAATCCTCAGAACTTTTCATAAACAAATTAAATTTTTATAAACAAAAAACCCGTGTCAATTTTCAACTTAGAGATTGCATTCGATTGCGTTGGGTATATTTCATGACTTTAAAAAAGTCTATACTGTAGGACCAATATCTATCAAGACAAATGCAGGTTTCTGTTACTATTTAACCCTTTCGGTCCGAAACACGTAATATTACGCCGGCCGAGATTGGTGCCTGCAAGCTGAAAGACGCAATATTACGATCGTAATTCTATACGAAATAAATACTGGATTGGCAGTAAGTGTTGCTGATCAGTGGGTTCAGGATCAAAAAGGGTTAAGGGACAATAAAACCCTAATAAACATAAAAGTAATTTAAAAACCATTGGTAGTATATGATACCTATGTATAGTATAATCTATATCACAAATAAAAAAGAAAGTGAAAATGTACATTTAATTAAAAATCCAGTCCATCCGGTAGGGTGCCATTTTGCTTTGCAATATTAAAACTTCTATAAAAATCTGAAAAATCAACATATGCTTCTATTTTCTGATCCGGTCCTACTCCATCGTCAGTTTCTGTTTTAACATCAGAACTATTGGTGGTATCAATAGTTCGCATTGTGCTATCACCTGTTTTTGTATTAACTAGGGTTGATTGGTTAGAAGAATTATTTTTTACTGTTGGCAATGGATTAAAAGTGACGGAAGGTGTTGTTGGTGAAGTAATAGCATTAGGAAGAGGGAAGTTGAAATTTCTTAAAACCAATGTAATATCTTCTCGATTAGGCGTGCAATTATGGTTGAAGGAATTGGACATATACCAGTCATGGTGAAGACGGACAGCTCTATCAACAACTGCCTGTGCTACGCCAGTTAAGGTGGCCTGTTCTCTGAACTAAAACACATACGTAAACAGAAATAATTTTATAGTAGAAAAGTATTGATAGGTCAATATCTTTATCAATATGAAGAACATATTTGTATTATTTGTGTAGGAGTAATGTCCTTAAAAGAGTAATTAAGTTACTGTAAACTAAGTTAGAAATTCTATTTAGACACCACAGAGAAAATTTTAATAAATAGTAATAATAGTCTAGTCAATGAATGACCAAAACGGGGCTGTAGAGTGCATGGAAGGGGAAAACTCTTCGCATCAGGAATGTATAAGGGGTACCCACCCATTTTTTTGTTACCCATCTGCGAATGCTTTATTTTCCGGTATCTAATATCAATATAGCTAAGTTTAATTCTATTCTAGCCGTGTATGCGGGCATTTGTTATATATTATTAAACACATATTTTGGTTGACACGGTGTGCCTTATTTGTCACTTATTTGTCACTAACTACCTACAGCCTTTATTTTTAGACATATGAAAAAAGTGTAGAAGGCAAAGTTGTAGATTTTTAAACGAAAAGTAATCGACAACTAGAGAAAAATCTTACATATTTTTTTAATAGAACACCCTGTATATTTTCTCGCTGATTCCAAAAATATATACTTCGCTGGCATTTCAGCTGGCCATTTTTGAGATATTATGCCTCTTTATTAAGTATACAAATAATAAAGATCTAATAATTATTGACAGTTTACCACCAGGTTTTATTGAAATTCCAAATACTTTAAAATGTAAATTTACATGTAAAGCATTTGCCTTATATATAGAATATTTATAATATACATATAGAACTACCCAGTCCTAAATGGTTTGATAGTGAATCAATAATAATTAGATTATTTTTATAATTAGATTATTTTTACCTGTTCAACAACACATTGTGCAATGTATTTGTTGACCTGATCAGTTCCAGTAGCTTCCTCAATAGATTTATACAACCCAGCAGACATTAATAAAAGGAACCGACATGATTCATCTAACGTTATACCACCGTGAATATCAGGTTCTGCAATAATTGGTTCTTGCATGGCCATAGATAAATCCTCAAAATCTTTATAACCACCTTTGACATTGTAGTTGCCTAAACATCGAGTGTTTTCTTGATTCCCTAACCGTGAACCTGTAAAGTAAAATATCTATAGTATTTCATGCAAATATAAAAAATGGAATTAATAGTTACTATGTCTTAAAGTTTTAATATTTATGCCCATTTGTGAGAGCCTCAACAATTCATCTTCATTTTTCAAGTCATGATCGACACTTAGCTGAACAACTTTTAAAACCGAGTTTGAATCTGTCTGGCACAGTAACACTCTACAATTGCCGACATTTGCAACATACAATTTATTGTTACAAATAAGTGCAACTGCTGCAGCTGTGCCAGAGGACAAGTCAAAGTTGAGCCGATTAATATCCTCTACAATGTCAGGAACTTTCTGGTATGCTTCGTAAGAGTTTAAGCCATCAGGAATATCATACATTAAGCTAGTTCTTTCTGCAAGCAAATCTTCTAAACTTTCCATATATCCTTTTTCAACTGTAATAAATGCTTGCCTTAACATCTCCTTGACTTCTTCATCGGTGGTTTCTTTTTCGTTTAATTGAGAAAAGTAAATTTCGGCAGTCATACGTTGGGAACAAAAATCTGCAGCTCTTTTTCCTTCATGACCATCAAACACTGCATACCAATAAAATATATCATCGAACTTGAAATGGCAACTGCAGTCTTCGTAGATATGTTCTTCTTGAGGATTTCCATCTTCCCTGTAAAGTTGATTGGTAGAATAACCTATTCCTGTATTTTTGCACACTGGTAAATCATCCGTCCAACTTTCAGCATATTTGTAATTTGATTGTTGTGATTTTACAGAACGCATTATACCTACAATTATATTATTAATAAAATGAAACTTGGTTTTTGTGAAAACAAATATTTACATAACCAAACTAACAACTAGAACCACAGAGAACCACAACGAACTAGCAACCACAGAGCACAGAAAACAGTTCCTTGTATCCTTTTTCTATGCTATTGCTAAGCAGGTTGCTAGCCACTCAATGACTATAATTGCTTACGTTTGGTAAGCTGTGATAATAAAAAGCTAATCTTCATGAGCCTACGTTTTATGTTTAGTATATTTTGTGACATTGTTATTGTGAGCTTAGGGAGCGTTGCCAATCCTCATGTTTTTACATGAGATCTCATGTTTTGACCACATGTCTCATGTTCTACGTACAAATTCTCATGTTTTTAAGCAAATATATAGATTGGTAATATAAGGGTAATATAGGCGACCTGCGAATTTTACTCCAGCGCCCCAACGGCGCTTTTAGTAAGTTCTTGCTAGTCAATTTGCAATTTGACAGAATAGACGTTTTGTAGATTAAAATTATTTTGTAGTCTTAAATTATTAAATTGACCCCGCTGCGGTATGGATAAACGTTCATCATACCCTATAAACAATTGTTGTGTAGTGGGCTGTAAAAATAATTACGAAAATAGGTACCTAAGTACTGACGGCACTGTGAAATTCTACACTTTTCCTAGCAGACCCCATGAAAGGACAGGACGAGATATTTGGTTAAGTAAAGTGAAGATAAACTGGTAATTTCATTTACATTATCGTAACACCAATAAATAACAAAAGCAAAGGAGCACATTCTTGTCAGACACGGACGGACAGCCAATTTTACATACTTTTTATTTACACAAAATCAGAAAATAAAATAAAGAAAAGGGAAAGGTAAACTTAATTCAGTTTCATTCGATTGGGTATAAGGCCTCCAAATCATCCTCAATGTAGCCACTAAAATTATCATCTATATTTTTCATTTGGTCCTCAATAGTTCTTAGCCTCTTCAGTTCCCCGCGTATTTTGTGGACTTGTTCTAATTTCCAAGCCTTTAATATGTCAATGGCCTTGTGCTTAGAAACTGAATCTAAAATAACACAATTTTAATATTCAAATATCGATTTGCAATTTATATTTCCTTACCAAGGTTCTGAATTGATTCAACTCCAGCAGCTTGTTTGATATTCTCCAGTTCTTCTTGAGCTTGTGTAGAAGTAATTGATATATTCTCCACTGGGGCCCCAGGAGCAGCTGCAGGGAATTTCTTTAGCATTTCAGCGTAGTTCAAGGAAAATGGAAATTTTTTTGTAACCATAGTTTTGGACCCAAGAGCTCCATCAATATAATGAACAGTTTGATCAAGCTGGTCCACGGTAGATATTTCCTCTGCTAATTGCGAGTACTGATCCAACAGAATATTCTCGATTGCGTTAATGCAAACCTGTACATCTTGCGGATGCTCCCCTTGGCGAGTATAAATGGTCTTCAGAAATGCCAGGGCCCATTGAAGTTGGACAATACCTGTGTTTGGTTGACACAAAAATTATACATAAGTTCTTAGAAATGCAAACCTACATAAGTCTTTGATCCCGAGCGGAATAATCTCAACTCGATCACCGAGTTGAAACATGATTGGTTGAAAGCCTCCCGTTTTCAGCAGCCTAGGGATACGCCATTGCACGGAGTCTACTATAGAAATATAGAAGACTTAGGCTTATCTCAAAAGGCTGAAGTCAGAGATGATGAAGGTTTTCGGTAAGTATATTATTAGCTTGTCAATATGGGGTACCGCATCTGCGTGATGGGTATAGAAATGCCTGACATTAGCTGCAAGGCATGTCGTCATCAGGCCCGAGAGACTATTACGCATTTGTGCCCGCGTGTCCAGCATATATGCAGTTCAATATGTATGTATAGTTAACTGACCCCATATAAGATACCGCGCAGTTGCCACATGTAATTCTCAATTTTCTCAGTATTCAATTAAAATATCAAATTCCACAATACTATATTAAAGTTGTATATATTATTTATGAATGTTATTAAATAATAATTGTGTATATTACACAATAATATATTATAGGCCAAGATGTTACGTTTTTACATTTATTTTCTTCTACTTCTACTTTTCTACGCCGCCGTAGCCGCCGTCTACTTTTCTTTCGTCTACTTTTCTACGCCGGTCGTTCAACTATACATACATCATATTGTACGAACTGTATGGTCTATGCCTACAACACAGCGGTACAAGTGCTGTATTACCACTTCTACGGCACTCGTACGATATAGATCAGACACCGGTGTTGCCCTATGCTCCGGGGGAGCATAACAAATTACTCTACACCCCAACGAATTATTGAGTTCATTGTGAGGAATGAGAGGTCCCGGTTATATTGGAACTACTCATTCACTCGTACCACCGTCAGGCATCAGATAAGTACAAGCCAATATACCTGACGTAGTCCTCCTCGACTATATCAACTCAAGACGATGTTCGTTATAGAGTTTTCGGCTTCCTCATAAAAGAAACATGGACCTGGAACCTGGAAGAAGAGGAGAAGCGGACAAAATAACGAGATTTACTATCTCTCCGCAGGCTATCTCCAGGGCTACTCTGTTAGTGGTATAATGGTTCTTGTTATTGAGGTCGCATATCTCTCTCGGAGATATGCGACAATCACTATTTTCAGAATTGGGAATCACCGCATAAGTTGCCGTTCACCGCATAAGTTGCAGCCTCAATGATCACTTAGGTACCCCGAGGACGTGAGGGTCGTCATTGAGGCTGGCATGACTCCCGCTTGATCGGAGTGTGTTTGGACAGTTTAGGCATTATGTGAATATGGCTTGCGACGCGACGACTGGATTCGTACCAATCCAGAAAAACTATGACGATATATGGTGTTGTAGGAATAGCTATTAGCCCCAAAAACATATACTGGCTGGTTTTTTCAATACCGGTATATTCCCGTTCAAACAAAATATTTTTACGGAGGCAGAATATGCTCTCAGTTATGCAACAAACAGAATATATAATAAAAGTAATAATAATGCGGGGCTTTCTCGTGACTTGCCAAGACGGTCTATATATGACACACTCGCATACCTACCGTATAACACTCGGAGTAGTTTCCACAAACACCAAAACACTTTCACTTCGCTCGACGCGCGTTTCGCCAACCAAGTTGGCATCATCCGGAGACGATTAAAACTAATCTTAAACTACAAAATCTACCATATTTATACTATTTTCATGGTGACGTCACTAATGATATCACCGTGAAATTTACGCGTGACTAATCACGCTTCAATGATCGGTTGCTAAGCAACGCGTAAAGCGGGCTACGGTATGATATCACCGTGAAATTTACGCGTGACTAATCACGCTACAATCATCGGTTGCTAAGCAACGCGTAAAGCGGGCTATACGGTATAGGTCCCTTGTCGCTATTCATACTACTATTACATTTTACAATTTCTATGCTCTCAAATGCATCCAACTGTCTATTATTGGTCACATTTCTAACTAATCTTAAATTACTAATATCTATTTTATGATTGTTGTCAAAAGCATGTTGTGCAACACTAGACTTACACATGAATAGCGACAAAAGACCTATACCGTATAGCCCGCTTTACGCGTTGCTTAGCAACCGATGATTGAAGCGTGAATAGTCACGCGTAAACTTCACGGTGATATCATTAGTGACGTCACCATGAAAATAGTATAAATATGGTAGATTTTGTAGTTTAAGATTAGTTTTATTCGTCTCCGGATGATGCCAACTTGGTTGGCGAAACGCGCGTCGAGCGAAGTGAAAGTGTTTTGGTGTTTGTGGAAACTACTCCGAGTGTTACAGTTACATCAAAGGTTCCAGCCCTATCCAGTACCTACCGTATAGTCTCGTGTCATGGGTATGCATGTTCCTGACATCAGCTGTCGGGCCTGTCGAAGCCTGTACAAAATTTTGATAAATCTGGTCCTCCTCGCCAGACCTTATGCAATGTGTCTACACGTATCTTAAAGTATGTGATTAAATAAAAAAAAGGAAAAAAATAACTATTAGGCGCACTACTGGCTGCGCTACCGATCGCTCTAACAAACGTCTGAGGAAGTAAATACACGCTTCACACAACCACAATTTAGTGTGGTCGAACGCCACCGACAACATGCGGGCCTCCGGACTCCATAGCCTCTTGCCTTTCTTCCTAGACTCTTATCGAATCTACTGGAACTAGTTATTCCCCACCGTCAGGTTAATACGAGTCAAAAAGCCTGACAGTTCACACAGTACTCCTCGACCATCACACTAAGACGATGTTCGTTATAGAGTTTTCGGCTCCGGCCGGGACGAACATCGCCTTAATAGAAAAGAAAAACCGACGACAAAAAAAAATAATCATAATTTACAAAAATGTATAATTTATCATACATATTTAAAATCATAATAATAACCCCCTGTACAATTATTGTACAGGGAAGTCGCTTAAAATTGACACCCGCCTCTTATCTCACTTTCCTCTACCCATTCAACTCATTCCAAAATATAGTGGACACGATTTTTTATGAGCTTTTATATTCTGAAAACGGATATTAACAATAATTTCCTAAAATACATAGGGTGTGGAAAATAAAACAAGACTTTTTTAAATAGAAATAAATACCTATATATTTTCAGACTAAAACAACGTCTTTACCTTTTTGAATCCAAAAATATATAATGGGCCTTTTCACTAGATTCTTAAATCACAAAACAAATGTGTTTATTTGAAAGCTAGCTGATAGATATTCACCTTGTACAACTTTGTTTCGAATATAAATCTCACAGTGTTAAATAAAAAGTAAAGATTTATTATAGCAATTTGAACACTCATTTGACCTTGAGACTGAGTGACGTCACACAGCCTTGAATTAAGTTGGCAGCATTATTTGCCAGAAGCCTAAACCCATTCCCACAGCTGTAGTTTTACACACAGCTGTAGTTTTAGCTGTAGTTAGCAGCATTTACGCTTAGTTTTGTGGTTATGTTTCTTGCTCTCTCTGCGAATTGTGTTTTGCTTTGTTTCTGTACATTATTGTAAGAAAATGAGGACAGGATTTTCTAAAAGATGTACAGAAAATTTAGAAAATTAGAAGGAAAAATTAGAAATAAGTTGATTTTAGCATGGTGGACGAGTTATACATGTCAAATTTAGATTATTTATCAGTAGAAGTCAGTGTCAACAAAGTCAATTTCAACGTCCACTGTCAAAACGCAGGTAACCAACTTTGGAATATAGTACTAATACATCGTTGTGTCATGTTCAACGTCGTAGACTATAACGTCACTAAGGAAGGATACGTGACGTCACGTATAGGCGCGCGCTTCATTTCCGCACTTTTAAATTTTTTTCGATAGAAATCGTGCTCAAAAATGAATAAAGAAATACTGTAAAAACTGTACAAAAATTCTGTAAAAAGGCTCATTGTTACTAGTGGACTCGGCAGACGCTGTCCTGTTCAAACGTTGTACACTCAAAGATTTTATTCTTTTTTAAATAATCTAAATTGTTTGGACCGTTTTGATAAAAAAAATATGTATTTTTTTTAAATACCTGATACAACTCGACACGTCAATACGTTAAATTACGACAAATAGTTTTATTACCGGATATTCAACCTGTAATCAGTAGACAGAACTTTAGTTTTATCCCTCTACGAAATGGCGAAGGCACCGGTCACAACCCAAATTTATAGATTTTGAATTAATTTAAATTTTTACAAGGTCATATGCTAACCCGACTGGGCTAGTATCTTACAAACAGCTTTAGTGATTACATAATAATTTAGATTTTTGGATTGAGAAAATGAAGGACATAAAAAATCGTGCCCACTACTTATTTGAATGAGTTAAATCGGTAGAGGATAAATGAGATAAGGGAGATGCCTAGGTACTACGACTGGTAGTTATTTCTGTTAATTTTACCTAACGGACAGCCATATTCTTTCTCAGCAAACAATAGCCAAATAACTGCGATTGTATGGTCAAAAAGCAGGTGGAATGGGGGACTTCGAGCAAATAAATTTCCAATTTTTATTCGGTTAGACACGGATCTGACTCTGAAAGTGTAAGGCATCGGGACATATGGGGCTACTTTACTCGGAAGAACTGGAAGTCTGCTTAAATAATTTGCAGCCAACTCACTCTGATTGGGATCGATTGGTTGGCCAGGTCGTATTTGTACTTTGAGTATGCTGAAATGAAGTATATTTTAAAAAATTGCAAGACCACACACATTGTACAGAAGAAACAAGTAGGTAAGTTAGATTTCCAAAATGTGAATATTAGACTCACGAACAAGAATAACATTATTAGCAATTGTGTTTTTTTGCATAACTTGGTAATTGGGACTAAACTCAAAAGATCTGAGTTTTCGGAAATATTGAGGTGAAAGGCGAAGTTATTAGGCGTGAAATGGGCACTAGTCAGCGTTCCGTTTATTAGTTTTTTTGACATTGATACACGTTAAGGCCTGGAATAACCCGTATCGTAGCCCTATTGCAGATATAAAACAAAAAGTTATAAAAAACCAACGGAAGTGAATCCTTCTTAAAATAACTTTATTTAAAGTAGGGGTGTCAGACATTTTGATTTGAACTTTGGACGGAACCTGCTGAATTATGACTTAAATGGAAGATCTTAACGTACCTACCTATATAGTAAGCCACTAAAAAGTTACAATGAGCGAAATACGCGTCATGGTTTTTTTTATTGCAAAATAGTTTTGAAAACATCACTTTTTTCACTTTTCTCTCAATAATGGAGAAAATAATGATTTTAGAGAAAAAAGTTTCGAACAAAAGATGTTCAGCGGATTAATCATTTAAGGATTAAACATTTTAAAAAAATCTAAAATATTTTTTCGCTGCGGTATTTAAAAAATTAAAAGAATTTGCAATAAAAAACTATGAAGAAATAGTAATAATAGAAATAGTAATATAGAAATAGTAATAATAGAAATACATATAGTGGATAAAAAAATGGGAACTAAAAAAAAAGATACAGAAGTGTAACAAAAAATTTCACGGGAAAAGGTAAGTTAGTCTTAACTTCCTACAATCTCTACTAACTATCGTCAGATTTACTAAATAATCGCTTACTATTTCTAAGGGCCAGACGCCAGACTGGTGAACGATTTATCGTGAGCAAGAAATCGTGGGCGACAATGTAGTGGAAGACAAGCGAAATCGCGGAGAAATCAAACAACTGTGAATTAAAAGCGACATGTTTACCCGCTAAGTGATAGTCGTTCATGTTTTATACCATCATGGCCCGTTCATGAGTATAAAAAAATTGGTGATAGACTGGAATTGCTTAAAGAAGATAAGTCATCATACGCACAGGCCAATTTTTCTGCATATCGATACGTATCAAATCGATAACGAACTATCTGTCAATAACTAATATATCAATACGAATTAATTTACTTTACACTGGTGGGTTGTCGACAACCAAACGTGATGGGCGAAGCCGTGAAGTGAATTATATTCTCCAGGCAATTCCACTCTACCTTGCATCTAACCCGGGGTATTTCACATGCAAAACGAACGCTCTGCTACTGAGCCATATATATCCCCGCCACGATGTCACCCAATCTTTACATATTACCATCACCCATATTATCTTTTTACAGTATAACTCAAAAAATGTCCTTTTCGGAGGGCGCCCATTGAGCTTATTTGACCGAAACCCATTTTCCATAAAAAACGTGGGTGGTCCTTTTAACATGGCGTGGTCATCAGCTAAGTCAAGTTGCAGGGATAAATTAGAGACAAAAAATGGATTTTTGAGCCACAGGCGTGTTTTTTTCCTACATATTTTTTGCCGTAGAATACGATTTTGGGGGTTCTCACATTCAATCATCACTCTTATGCTTAATTTTATAGTTAACAATCTATATATAAAAAAACTCCTTTTTTCACAGTTTGCTGTATATCTTCGCTCCTAATCATTTTTAGCAGATATTTATAGCACATTAAGTTGAGAAATTTCTTTATAAAATTTTCAAGAAAACAAGCTCAAGTAGAGATCGCTAAGTGCAATAATTAGGCCAGCAGTAGTAGGGTTTGGAGAAAGAAAAGTCTATATACAGCAATATTTTGTAAACAGTTGAAGGTTTTGGTGTCTAGAACATGTTGTCATAGACGCGGACAATAGATCTGTCACGTCTACGTTCGGCAAATTATGTGATTCTACTTTCTGGAAACCCTCCTGCATATTTGACAACAAGCAATAAGCAAACTATATTTGACGTTCTAAATAATAAAGACACTACTAGATAATTACTGTGAATAATATGGTTGATATGTCGCGCCTGCAGACCTTTGACGTCACATGCTTGCTGTGACGTCAAACTAATGACAACGCGTTTATCCGACTCAAATAAAGCAAGCATTTTCTGTTGTGGTTCGGATCGACTTTTTTTCAGGCACAGTTCTAATATTGCTATTATTAGGTCAAAAGCTTCATTCCTCACTGCTTTTAATGTATATTATTTTTTTTGCGGACACACCTATTAGTATGTTTTCTCCATAATTTTGGAATACAATTCACAATATATCGAAGGCGCTGCATCGGATCGGAAAATACAAAACTAAAAAACTGTGCGTACTAAAATTCTCTACAAATTATCTCTTATAAAATTTTCTGATTTTCATAACTCTTTTTCCAAAAATCGTAAAAAAAAACAATATATATATATAATGAAGATCTGTATACAACAACACCAATATATACAACAACACCAAAACCCTCAATTGTTTTCAAAAATTTCGCTATATATAGACTTTTCTCAAAAACGATGATTTTTTCCTATTTCTACTGGCTTAAATGGTTGACGTGCAAGGTGCAAGTAGCTTCCAAAATTTGAAGTGCCGTTTTCGCGCCATTTTTTAACTTGAAAACTTTTATACCTAAGAGTCCTATACCTACCTACTACCTAAATAATAGATACCTACTATTATACCTACCTAAATTTCTTGGAGAGGGTATCTATGTTGAGCAAAATCGTGTTCTACGGACAAAATACTTAGAGGAAACAAATATAACGCCTGTAGTTCAAAAATTCACTTGAAATTCTCTGACAACTGGATTATAAATAGTAGGCATTTTCAATATTACCCATTTCATGTGTAGTAAAGGCTTTACTTTTCTTACCTATATCTTTCACCGGTTCCCTTGTCAGCGTCGTCAGCTGCAAATTCAGGATTTATTTCAATATAAACATCATATTTATATTTCAGAAAGTTTTCAAGCAACAAAAGGTCTGAGTCACAGTCTGAAATTGGTGGTAACAGCTAACAGCAAATGTAAATATAAAAATTATTTTTATACATATAAAGATGATATAGATCTATATATTATAAAAAAAACTTTTCCATTCACATGGAATCAAATCAAGTAGGTACTTATATTAATTATTGGGAACAAACATTATGCTAACAATTAAAGAAAAATATTCATGGCCAAAGTAAATCAAATAAATATACATTAATTTTGAAAGTAAGGTTAAATTAAGAAACGAAATGATAATGATTGCTGGGATAGTTAATTTAAAAAATAGTTAAGTAGTAAAAAATGACATATTTACCTATTTAAGTAAAGTAAAGTAGAAATGCCACTTAGTGTGCAAAAAACTAGCTTAAGTTGTTTTGATTTTTATAAACGATTTTAATTATTATTTGAAAAAGGAATACGAACATGATTCGACGAATTTAATCAACGTATTCATATCCATTATTACTGTCACTTGTATAAATTTACTCTAAACATTCACACACATTATAATATGTCAGTAAGTATTGAAATTTTAAATATCCAAATGAGTGGTTTTGACAAAAAATCTTTGTATAATTTCATATAATTTTAGTCCAAGACGTATCTATCTTTGAATCAACAAAACGCAAATTAAATCGGATATATATTTTTCACCTGTTTCCTCGTCAGCCATGCTAAAATAGATTTATTGCACTAAAAATTTTAATTCGAATTAATTGACATTCACAAATTACTACTGGCGTTTAGTAATTGTCTTTTATTTACATTTTTTGGCATGTATGCACTACGCATAATTAATAGCATACACACTACTTAACTTATGTAATGTGTGTAACGTCGCCGCGTCGCGTCGTATTGGTTAACGACGGCAACACTTTATTTGAAAATTAATTGCTGCATTTATTGATGCATAGTCAGGAATATTTTAATTTTCCCGCCTGTTCAGGAACGTGTCGAGGGAAGACGATAAAATCGAAATATCCTCATACAAAAATGTACCAAAACCAAAAAACACTAACCAAAATTTAATCGCCAATAACAATATGGTTAATATAGCCGATTCACCAACACACTACAAGTAGCGAAGAGAACTGTTGCTAAAACGATTAAGTACTATAGATTCCTAGAGGGGCCGTCACGACGAGGCGAACAAACGGGACATTAGGGAAAAGATACGATTGCGACAATGCTGGCAACAAAACCGGGATGCAGGCGCTAAGGTCGAGATGATAGGACTGGAAAGGACCATACGCACAACCATCAACAACACCAAAAATCAAGATTGGGGGGCAAAATTAGAAGCGTTAAAACCACAAGACAAAATTCTACTTGGAAAGTAACAAAAGCACTTAAAAACACCAGGGATGCCATGCCTGATGCAAAAATCAAATTTAATAGCAAATCAATACGAAACCGTTCACAACCAAAATGGACCCAACAACAACGAACACGAACAAATTGAAAAGGACGTTAACGAAATTATCAACCACAATTTTCAAATTAATAGACACGATTTCCAGAACATCATGACTAAGCCCTCGGAAATTGAGAAAATACTCAAGACATTACCGAACAACAAGGCCCCAGGTAAAGACGGTATACAGTTCTGCCTACTCAAGAATTTACCAAGGAAAGGTATAGTACAACTCGTTTACATCGTTACCGCGATCCTGCGATTTCAGCACTGGCCAAAAGAGGGGAAAAGTGTTGTGGTAATACCCATCCTGAAGGCGAATAAAAATTCGAAAACGGCTGGTAGCTACCGACCCATATCTTTACTTTCGGCAATCTCGAAATTAGTTGAAAAATCATCTTAAACAAACTGATTAAAATTCACGATGATACGGACGTAGTGAGAGACGAGCACCAATTCGGCTTCAGGAGGGGTAGAAACACCACTCAATAAATCGTACGGATAGTTAACGATGTAAAGGTTCAGTACAACCTTAACAAGAGCACTACGTTGGCACTTTTTGATATTGACATTGATGCTTTCTCAATGTCAATAGTCATTTCCAAATTCTCCGAATTCTCCGTGGATAAGAATTTGTGACGTCACGATACTGGTCTGGTCACGGCATAACGTAATATACAATACACAGAGGTTTTTATGAGTAAAACAATATATTTCAAAACAAACCGTTACTTATGATAAAATAACTTGAAAGGAGGTTTCCACATCACCATAGAGGTACCCTAATAGACGCGTTGGCTCTTAAGGAGGCTTCGCCAGTAGCCCTATCTCCACTAAAACCGATTTCAAAACGAAGATCTAACTATGAAATTTCATTAATTTTCTGTTTGATCTATCCTTATTTTGACTGTAATTTCATTGTTGATAATTTTTGAATAATTATTAAGGAATATATTGGAAAGAACATGACTAGTTTTGGTTAATATTGATTTTAGTGTTTTGTTACATAAAACACATGTTTCATTCATTTCTTCTACATACTTTTCTAATTTTAAAATTATCAACTCCCGCAAAATGATCTTACCTCTCTTTAAAAACTCGCTTTCGTATTTATCTGAAATAAGCTCATTAAATATTTGATAGGCTTGAATAGAAACTTCAAGGAATAATTCCGATGGGTGTTTTAAAGCACCTCTTGTTAAATTTTTAAGGTATTCGCTAACCTCAACAGAGTCGTTTTCAGAAGAGTTGGTAAATTGTATGAAAAAATCTGAATTTGTAGTAATATATTAAACAATTTCTAATCATATAGCAGGCTATTTATTAATATTTGTAAATCTTTGCATGCTATTTTAACGACCTCAATTTTATCCACAACTTTACTGATGTCATCTGAATTTATAAGGCTTAATAAACAATCAAACTGTGACCATTTTTTGCAAATTAAATCGTTTTCTAATATCCACAAAAATTTTGAAGAAGTTTTAAGATAATTTTATTGTTACAAGAAAATCAAACTTTCAAATCTAAATATTCTTACTCCAAAAACAATTGTAGGGCACGCATTTGAATCGAAATCAACTTTAAAAAAACTAATAAAATTCTCTGAAATTTTAAAAAGTAAATGGAACGAATTTTTCTGCTTCAATTTAACTAAAAAATTGTCAAAATTTAATACGGTATCACTGCGAACCCGTTCCTAAAAAATAGTCTCGTCCCGATTTGCTAACTCATGTCGCCTTTCGTCTGCTGATTTTTTTGTCATATAGGACGGTTGATTTGGAAATATTGAAGGAATAGTGTTTTTGTAAGTTTTGGTTTCTCTCTAGGAACCTCCAAGATAGAACCACCAGTTCTAGTCCTTCTATCTATTTTTATAATACACGACTCTGAAAAATACCTAATACAGACTACTGATTGTTTTGTAGGCGGACTCTCTATGACTGGCTTTAATCCATATTTGTTTAATTTCCTCATATTTTGGAAAAAAAAACGGACACATAAGTATTGGTACTATCGTAATTGCTTGAGCACTTAGGTACGCAACATTTAGAAGCCATAATGGAAAAAATTAAGATTTTACTTCTTAAAACATCTGGGTATTATTTTGTTTGTACTATTTTCTAGAAAATAGCCAATATCTTTATGGCATTTTATTGTAAATGACACCTACCTTAAGTAGTGAAGTATATTTTTAACTAACACGTTTTTTTATAACATAAGAAACATGCTTTTAAAATTTACACAGAACATTTAAAATATACACAGAAAAACTCCCACTAGGAACCGGCATTGCCCATTTGACAGATAACAACTCGCGCCACACACAAAAACAAACCACCTTCCGATGTCTATTTTACGAATTATCACAAATAACTAAATACATTTGAGGAGTCTTACACATTCAATCATATTTACCCTTAATTACAACTTTGAAATATAGCTTTTTACTAAGGAAAAACTGCGAAAAACGTAAAACGTTTTACAAGTATAATCAACAACCACTACAAGCAGCGGACGACGCCTTAACTAACTACTCTGTTGCATGCGGGATTCGTTCATTCACGTCCGATCTTACGTACTCTATCTAAGTTACACATTCTGTATATCTTTATCTTACCATATCGAGATATACGTAGGGAATGATTTTTAGAATCCCCAGGGTACGGTACTTCATAGATACTATTGATACTATTGATACTATTGATGTAAAATAGTGTAAAATCACCAGACCGGTCTTGTGATGTCAATGTCGTCATATTTTTTTATTTTCTCGGCCTCTACCTTACGGAGGTTTCGGTATCACTTTTAATGCATGGATGTAAAAGAAATCTATAAGAATGTTCTAAAGACAAATATTGGGAACAAATAGTTTTATAGAATTTGTTGTGTAGCACTTCTCTAAACTTTAACATAATATTAAATTGCTACTTCAGCGGGTATCTGATCAATTTACATGATGCCTGATAACGTCATCGCTGAAAGCTATCGTGGGCGCACGACCACTTTTTGACTAGGATGGACATTCTTCAGAATCATGTTTTTGTAACTCTTCGTTTCTTTGTTCATTATATTGTTCTGTTATAAAAAAGTTAAATTGTTTGTTTCGTCTTCAAAGCAAATATCGAATTTTACATAATTATTGCAATCTAAATCTAGGCAAGCCAGATTGATGGAATTTTGGAAACTCTCATTCTAGGTATCTGGCTTTTTCCTAAGATATTTTTACATGTCCTTAAAATTAAGGAAAATAAGGTAAGTTTGTTCTTGTTGATATATTTACATTTACTCCTAGATCACCATATATAGGTAACCGATTTCACTAATATATTCTCAATATTAGCGTGACACCAAGCCCAAGCAGAATACTTCCTAGAATATGAATATTGCACTCATCATTATTGGAAATACCAAGAGTCTATAGCGACTCTGTATATAATCTAATTAAGTTTTCGTTAATACTCTTTTATTTGTTGTATTTCTTATAGTAATAAATATTTCATTATCCGGTAAAATATTGTGCTTCCCAGGAACTGGATAACTTTTCACTCCTCGGCAGGCTCCTCTGGTGCTGGTGCTGGTGCTGGTGCCGGAGCGTCATCATGATCAAGAAACGATGTCAAAGTACCATCAATCAAGCTGATATTATTCATGATTCCTCTAACATTCGGAGGGGTATTCCCGTATTCGTCTTTTATGCACTCTAAATAACTTAAAGTCCATTGCAAGTGATCCTTCGGTATGTCACCGTGTTCTGCGGCCATCAACATAATCGTACTTATTGATATGGCTAATATCATCATCGTATCATGGATCGGATTTGGGGGTAGATGATCGTTTGAGTCCGCACCTCCATCATCAAAGAGTACCCATGGAGATGAAGATAATACTTTCTTGATGCGGTACTCTCTAGTGGTTTTTTGCGGAGTTGATGTGAATCTAGAAACAATACATTTTTAGCGTTTTTATTGTTAATATTTAATGTTATTTTTAATAAAGTATTTATATAAACTATTTATCTGTTAAAGATTATCTGCCTTTAAAATGCCTTACTGGCCTTACATATTGGCTCCGTCAAATATGCCGCTGCCATGAGTAGTTTTAATGGTAGTTTTGGAGTTTCTTTTGTCAACAGATTTTTGCGTAGAACCCTGGGGTAATTCTGGGAGATGCGCGATGTGGGCTATTCCTCCTGGTCTTGGAGAGGCGGAAAATACTTCAGGATGCAATTCGCTTAGATAAGACATTCCTGTACTAAAAATGACAAGAATTTTGAGAATATGACAGAAATAAAATAATTAGTTTGATAACTTCAAAATTCATATTTGACATACCCATTAGCTTCATATTTCTAATAAAAATTTAAGAGGCTTCTCATTAAATGAACCAAGGAAAGCCACAAAGAGTTGTAATCCCGAGAGGAATCTTCAACTCTAATAAACATAATAGTAGGAAGACCTAAGAGTAAAAAATATTCTTTTGATGGGACCCTTTACGAAGAAAATTATTATGAAGGACCACGTAAAAGAATACGAGCCTTTGGAATTTGGTGGAGATGGTGCGGTTTGTTGCAAATGTTGCCTAAATTCGAGGCTCGGATACGCCCGCCATATTGAAAAATTACGGTTGATTTTCAGATTTTTGTATATACAATATTTATCGTTGTAGACACAGGAAAAAAGTTTGAAATAAAAATGTGGGCAATAATATAACAAATAATTTTAGATATTTAGATATTTTTTCTTTTACAAAAATCCCAATTTTGTACAAAATACACTAAAGTGTGTGTTTGATGGGTTCTCAACAAAAACATTTCTTGCGCGAACCAGCTATTTTTGTTCACTTAGCGTTTTTATTTCTGGAACGGTAAGTAACACTTACCGGTCTAGAACGGTAAGTAAAAATAATTGTCAAAATCGACATTTTTAACATCGCACTGATTTAGAATGAACAGTTTAAAATGTACTTGAATTATGTTGATTAATTGAACTCTGGGCACTTTAGAAGTTTGGTTTTAACACGTTTGCCATTTTAATAAAACAATTATCTCTTAGCTATCGAGGTCAGTGAATGACTACATCGTGAAGAATTTTATCTGCATACTGCCGTTTATTTTGAAGGGAATCTTCGATGTAGCTTTCGGCAACAGTCGATGCCTTTTTAACCCGAGCACATCCACACCTCTATTCGCTAGAAGGATGACTAAAGTACGGCGAAACGAATTATCTATATAAATTGTACGATTTTGTAATTTTAAATACTTGGCTATCTTCGACGGCCACTTTCCAATTTTTCTCTTTCCCGATACCTAGTTGTAGCACCTTCAATTGGGATAATTCAGAAATACATGCGAGGATTCAGTATTTGTTGGCTGCAAGTTGATTGATTAGGTACTTGCGGTAAATATCTAACTAATGGATATTTTAATGCTGTCTGTTTGTAACAGTAAATATTCGCTGAATATTTGTTTTTGGTTGCGGAAAAATATGTCGAAAAAAACTGTAGATCATGCAATTACCTATAAAAATTATTCTCACACTTTTTCCCAAAGAATCACAATTACTGAGATATAGCGATTCAAATAGTTGTAACAGTTGTGTAACACTATCTGACAGTGATCCACACCACCTGTTAGATAGTGTACTTGGCACGTTTTTTTCGTGGTAGGGCCTATTTCACGATCTATTGTGGTTCTGTTTAATTAAATAATATTGTATTAAATAAAAAATGGTACTATTTGGAATAATGAAAGCGGTTTGAATTATCAGAAATTGGGGAAAACTATTCGTCTGACTGATAATTATCTAATGGTTCTTCTTCTTCTTGTCCTCTTCCTCCTCCTTCTTCCTGCTGGATGCAAGTAAATTGTTCCAACAGCGATGCATCAGATATCTTATCGCTGGTATTGTATTAATCCTCTTCTGAAGGTGATTCAACATTGCAGCACGCCTGGGCTTGACAACTGGTACATGCTAATGAACAAAACAATCCAGCTCAAAGCAGCTTTTTGCAACTGCACTTAGCACTACACCCCTTTTTTCAATTGCAAAAAATTGTATTGAGGACTTTCTCCAGTGTAGGTAAAGGGGAGTAAAGTCTGGATTGGTTCCAATGTATCGTCAATTAACTCGGGACTCGAGTCTTCTGGGTCCAGTTGATTACAAAGCCACACTTGAACTTTTGTATTTGAAACTTGACCTAATATACCCGAAATAGATGTTGATGAGCAGAAGCAGAGGTTCGGGGAAGACAAGCTAATTACACTTATGTATTATTACACGTATTTTTTTCACAAGATAACTACAATACCTGTTATGTACAATACTTGCTGTTAGAACGATAGAATAAAGCTAAATATCGATGAAAACGAAAAGCGTCAATATTAACCAATAACATCGAAAAATAAATTCGTTGTGTAATTATCGAAACCATAAAAAACTGTTAAGAACTGCTGTATAGCATATTAATTTGATCCGTACGATTTTAATGACGTACACGCCAAGTTAGCTAACAACGACCATACTGCACTTGCATTTGACCACGTGATCAAATATGACACAGTAAAGGTGACACAAGAAACGTCATGTATTCGGCAAGTCATCAAAATTTACGTTTAAGAACAAATAACTCACTATGACGAATTCAAACAGAGGCGGCCAGAATCCCAACCGAACCTTAGTCATTCCTCAAGGTACCCTAAATAGTGGCGAGGAAACTATTGTTTATATTCCCCCTAGCCTGCATAACTCAACTCACCCGTTGCTAGTGAAGCCAACACAAGGTAAAAGTAGGATTCTAAGAGCATACTCCCTACCAATATGGGATGACGAACTTTCAAGCAACGAAAACAGCGGTCCTGCGTATATGGATCAGATTTGTGTATCTGACTCACATTCACCAGGAACATCGTCTAATAAACATATTACTTATGGTGAAGATGTTTCTGATTTAGATGATAGTATAGAACATATATGCACGATATGTGATGGTTCCTCAAGTACGGAAACGAGTATAACACATCTGTCTACAAGAACCACTACGAGGACAACCGGTACTCCTGCCGAATATCAGGAAATTGTTATTGATGCGCCTGATGGGATGGACGAAAACCTACTAGAAAAAGTGGTGAATCGTAGTGCAGCTAAAGATGAAAATGCTGCAAGTAATGCGTCGGCCTCAGCCTCTCAAGCACCTCAAGCGAACCCAAATGTCTCATATAATATACCAAGTGCAGGGGGTCAAGGAAGCGCCACATTTGTACGACCACAAGATGGAAACTGTGGGTATAATCCAAATAATGATGACGTTTACACTGATATTAATCCACAGTTTGCCAGTACATTCAACGAAGAAACTCCGCCTTATCTAGAATTCCCAGAAATATACTATGAGGACTCGTATACACATTCTGCTGCGATTGCCACCTACGCAGGATCTGCGAATTCCACCTATACAGGAGGTGCGAATACCACCACTTCACAATTAGGTTCTTATCTATCACCTTTTCATGCTTCCTATTATCCAGAATGCAATGCTACCTTGCCAGCAGTAACTAGTCCTAGGAATATGCAACGACCAAATGCTACTTATGCAGGAGCTGCTTACTCCACCTACACAGGATCTACCAATTCCACCACTTTAGGAGCTTCGAATGCCACCTACGAAGGAGCCCCGAATGGCGCGTGTGGAGTAGCTCCGAATTGCACATACGCAAAAGCTCCGAATGGCACCTTCACACGAACTGAGAATGACACCCAAGCAGGACCTTGGAGTTTAAATTTCACAGGAGCTACAAATTCCACGTCCGCCGAAACAGGTCCACCTTATTTCCATGCTACATTGCCAGTAGCAACTGGTCGTAAAAAGGCTCATGGGCCGAATGTTACTTTTGCAGGAGGTAATGCCTCTCTTGAACAACGATTCTCCCCTGGAACCAATGCAGGATGTGGCAAAGGTACTGATGCAAGTTTATATGACAATTTTGAACCAGATTTTTTTAGCAGTCTCCGAGAATATGATACATTAGACCCATCTCTAGTTGATACTTCTGATTCTATGTCCGATTCTGCTTTCGCCGCAGTTTTCCGCGGTGAGCATAATGTTATATCACCCATGACACCGTCACCAACTAAGCCTCCTTGTCAAACATGCACAGGATCAAATGAACGCAGTCGGGGGAATGAATCTAACGATCGCCCGGGACCTCACACTACAGGAACTGCGAATGCCACCTACACAGAAGCTGCGAATTCCACCTACGCAGGAGGTGCGAATGCCACCTACGCAGGATCTACCAATTCCAACAATCAAGGAGCTTCGAATGCCACCTACGAAGGAGCTTCGAATGCCACCTACGAAGGAGCTCCGAATGCCACCTACGAAGGAGCTCCGAATGGCGCGTGCGGCGTAGCTTCGAATGCAACTTACACAGGAGCTCCGAATTGCACATACGCAAAAGCTCCGAATGGCACCTTCACACGAACTGAGAATGACACCCACGCAGGACCTTGGAGTTTAAATTTCACAGGAGCTACAAATTCCACGTCCGCCGAAACAGGTCCACCTCATTTCCATGCTACATTGCCAGTAGCCACTGGTCGTAAAAAGGCTCATGGGCCGAATGTTACTTTTGCAGGAGGTAATGCCTCTCTTGAACAACGATTCTCCCCTGGAACCAATGCAGGATGTGGCAAAGATACTGATGCAAGTTTATATGACAATTTTGAACCAGATTTTTTTAGCAGTCTCCGAGAATATGATACATTCGACCCATCTCTAGTTGATACTTCTGATTCTATGTCCGATTCTGCTTTCGCCGCAGTTTTCCGCGGTGAGCATAATGTTATATCACCCATGACACCGTCACCAACTAAGCCTCCTTGTCAAACATGCACAGGATCAAATGAACGCAGTCGGAGGAATGATTCTAACGATCGCCCGGAACCTCACACTACAGGAACTGCGAATGCCACCTACACAGAAGCTGCGAATTCCACCTACACAGGAGGTGCGAATGCCACCTACGCAGGATCTACCAATTCCACCAATCTAGGAGCTTCGAATGCCACCTACGAAAGAGCTCCGAATGGCGCGTGCGGAGTAGCTCCGAATGCAACTTACACAGGAGGATATAATGTTATATCACCCATGACACCATCACCAACTAAGCCTGCTTGTCAAACCTGCACAGGATCAAATGAACGCAGTCGGGGGAATGAATCTAACGATCGCCCGGGACCTCACACTATAGGAAGTGCGAATGCCACCTACACAGAAGCTGCGAATTCCACCTACACAGGAGGTGCGAATGCCACCTACGCAGGATCTACCAATTCCACCAATCTAGGAGCTTCGAATGCCACCTACGAAAGAGCTCCGAATGGCGCGTGCGGAGTAGCTCCGAATGCAACTTACACAGGAGCTCCGAATTGCACATACGCAAAAGCTCCGAATGGCACCTTCACACGAACTGAGAATGACACCCACGCAGAACCTTGGAGTTTAAATTTCACAGGAGCTACAAATTCCACCTCCGCCGAAACAGGTCTACCTCATTTTCATGCTACATTGCCAGTAGCAACTGGTGGTAAAAAGGCTCCTGGGCCGAATGTTACTTTTGCAGGAGGTAATGCCACTCTTGAACAACGATTCTCCCCTGGAACCAATGCAGGATGTGGCAAAGGTGCTGATGCAAGTTTATACGACAATTTTGAACCAGAATTTTTTAGCAGTCTCCGACAATATGATACATTCGACTCATCTCTAGGTGATACTTCTGATTCTATGTCCGATTCTGCTTTCGCCGCAGTTTTCCGCGGTGAGCATAATGTTATATCACCCATGACACCGTCACCAACTAAGCCTCCTTGTCAAACATGCACAGGATCAAATGAACGCAGTCAGGGGAATGAATCTAACGATCGCCCGGGACATCACACTACAGGAACTGCGAATGCCGCCTACAGAGAAGCTGCGAATTCCACCTACGCAGGAGGTGCGAATGCCACATACCCAGGAGGTGCGAATGCCACCTACCTAGGAGGTGCAAATTCCACCTACAGAGGAGCTGCGAATTCCACCTACGCAGGAGGTGCGAATGATACAACTTCACAACTAGGTTCTTATCTACCACCTTTTCATGCTTCCTATTATCCAGACTGCAATGCTACCTTGCCAGCAGTAACTAGTCCTAGGAATATGCAACAACCAAATGCTACTTATGCAGGAGCTGCTTACTCCACCTACGCAGGATCTACCAATCCCACCAATCTAGGAGCTTCAAACGCCACCTACGAAGGATCTCCAAATGACGCGTGCGGAGTAGCTCCGAATGCAACTTACACAGGAGCTCCGAATTGCACATACGCAAAAGCTCCGAATGGCACCTTGACACGAACTGAGAATGACACCCAAGCAGGACCTTGGAGTTTAAATTTCACAGGAGCTACAAATTCCACCTCCGCCGAAACAGGTCTACCTCATTTCCATGCTACATTGCCAGTAGCAACTGGTCGTAAAAAGGCTCCTGGGCCGAATGTTACTTTTGCAGGAGGTAATGCCACTCTTGAACAACGATTCTCCCCTGGAACCAATGCAGGATGTGGCAAAGGTGCTGATGCAAGTTTATACGACAATTTTGAACCAGAATTTTTTAGCAGTCTCCGAGAATATGATACATTAGACTCATCTCTAGGTGATACTTCTGATTCTATGTCCGATTCTGCTTTCGCCGCAGTTTTCCGCGGTGAGCATAATGTTATATCACCCATGACACCGTCACCAACTAAGCCTCCTTGTCAAACATGCACAGGATCAAATGAACGCAGTCGGGGGAATGAATCTAACGATCGCCCGGGACCTCACACTACAGGAACTGCGAATGCCACCTACAGAGAAGCTGCGAATTCCACCTACGCAGGAGGTGCGAATGATACAACTTCACAACTAGGTTCTTATCTACCACCTTTTCATGCTTCCTATTATCCAGAATGCAATGCTACCTTGCCAGCAGTAACTAGTCCTAGGAATACGCAACGACCAAATGCTACTTATGCAGGAGCTGCTTACTCCACCTACGCAGGATCTACCAATCCCACCAATCTAGCAGCTTCAAATGCCACCTACGAAGGATCTCCAAATGACGCGTGCGGAGTAGCTCCGAATGCAACTTACACAGGAGCTCCGAATTGCACCTACGCAAAAGCTCCGAATGGCACCTTCACACAAACTGAGAATGACACCCACGCAGGACCTTGCAGTTTAAATTTCACAGGAGCTACAAACTCCACCTCTGCCGAAACAGGTCTACCTCATTTCCATGCTACATTGCCAGTAGCAACTGGTCGTAAAAAGGCTCATGGGCCGAATGTTACTTTTGCAGAAGGTAATGCCTCTCTTGAACAACGATTCTCCCCTGGAACCAATGCAGGATGTGGCAGAGGGGCTGATGCAAGTTTGTATGACAATTTTGAACCAGATTTTTTTAGCAGTCTCCGAGAATATGATACATTCGACTCATCTCTAGTTGATACTTCTGATTCTATGTCCGATTCTGCTTTCGCCGCAGTTTTCCGCGGTGAGCATAATGTTATATCACCCATGACACCGTCACCAACTAAGCCTGTTTGTCAAACATGTACAGGATCAAATCAACGCAGTCGGGGGAATGCATCTAACGGTCGCTCGGGTCCCGATATCACACATCCCCCAAGAAATGCTTGTGCTCCTCGACAACAGAGGACACTTTAGTATGCAGTCGTGTACTTAGTCTACATTTGGATATAATAATTAGAACAGAACAATAACTTGCAATAGCAAATGCAATAACATAACCGATGGTTGCGGAGTCACTTGGCCGCTCTGTGTGTTCGTCATCTATCAAAATATGTCAATAAACAATAATAAATAAATTATACAATATATAAGTCAGTAAATACCCATACAATTTCTATTATATTTTTATTTATTTGATCTAAATGCGTATGGTCATTTGATCGTAATTTTTAAATATCTACTAAGATTCAAAACAATAGTACCAAATAGTAACCTCCTACCAGTCTTACCATTTTTCATACCCTAATTCCTATAAAAATGTAACAATTAGAAGATAACACAGACCTCACGTACTACACGCGCCATATGCCTGCTGTTTTATTAATAAATATTGAAACATGTCAGATACTAAGAAAGCTGAAACTTCGTAAACTAATAGTTATTTGTAACAGTTACATAAAAAAGTAGTCCGATGAGCTTTTCGCAGTGAAAAAGTGCTCAACTGATGCAGGAAAGATGCCACGCGCCGGCGCGCATAGCGATGTGCTGTATATTTCAGTCGTCAGCTGATTACTTAGCGAATACTAAGCGGACTTGTTTCCGCGAAACTGTTAATGTCAACTATCACTTCGCCAAATTTCAACTTTCTTATATTATTAGTTCACTCAGCGCATATTTTTCGCATGTTTGGGGGGAAGCTGACGTACAACCCCCCACCATAAAATCAACTGACTTTTTTCGTTAATTTACATCATAATAAGCCTACTAAAAAAATGTTAGCTTTCTTCATGTTGTTTTTTTTTATCATAAATTATACGTGTGTGGGAGGCTGCCGCAGCAACACCCACCGTTACCATGCGAGCTGACGTTCACTTCGTTTATTAGCAACACAAAATGTACACTAGCAAAAATTTTGAGGTTTCTTCGGATGTATAACTCGAAATGGGAGCTGGCTCCCTGTCTAAGGGTTCTCCGACGATAATACATTGCATTTTTCTGATAGTGGAAGACTACGTGTTTATCGCCCCACGAGAATTATACATTGTTTACTACCAATAGTGGTCGCTTTTCAGTCAATGTTTGGGCGTGGATAAGTGTTCACGGTCCTGGAGTGTGCTACTTTGTGAGCAGCAGCGCAGTTCATTATTATTTATTACTTTAGACGTCTTTGTGCTGTTCTGACAGACCCTAGAAATAATGTTTCTTTTCGAGCCTTCACAGCTATTTCGAAAGGATTCTAATGGTTAAATTGAATCAGAGTCTTCATTCTCAGTGGAGACCTTACCTATACCTTGCGTATTAGGCCTTTTTAGTCGTTGTTCCTCTTGCCATATACAACTTTTACTAACATTAATGTATGTATGTATGTATATGGGTCGGAGTGTAGTGGAAGGTAGTGTTACACTCCCATTCCACCACAGCACTTAGGCCTCATTAGGCCCTTTATGCATTCCTCCTTTTTACTTGAGTACTTTTCTTCAAACCATCCTATTTATTACGGGTGGCCTGGTGGCAAAGTCTCTACAATTTGTATGTATGATAGTATGGTTCTGAGTTACCGAGATTAATTACTCTGGTCCTCATTACCATTTATCTGGGACCACGCGTCCGCGGCAGGTGTGTTGAGTGTTCCCAGGTCTCGGGCAGACGCCACAGTCCGGGCCCAAGCCTGCCTAGCCTCACCCATCCAAGTGCCACCAACGCCCGCCCAGCATAACTTTGAAGATCTTACCGGTCATGTCTAAGCGGCTAGGCAGTCCCATTCAGTCACCTTAGTCGCCTCTTACGACAGGTAGGAGGTACCCTGGGTCTATTCTACAATTGTGGCCCCGAACCCAGAGGGGGATAACATTAATGTTTTGTTGTGTTAATTTTTCAATACAGAGATTAGTTTTCTTCCTTTTGTTTTATAAACTTTTTTAAGAATTATACTGCGTAGATACGGAAGATTACCGATGTAGTAATAATAGAGTCAACCTTTTCCTACTATACGTTTCGTCTTTTCACTCAGCACTGTAATAGAAAAAACTACAGTAATACGTTTATTAATATACGATCAAATTCGGCTGAAATTTCTATGACAATCAAAATTCGTTAACATTTGGGTGGCCACAACTGTAACTTAAACAAAGATCAACAGGCTTCTAATATTTGTGATCATTTCAAAGTTTGAAGAAAAAGTAACAAACATTTAGCTCTGCGTCCTAAAGAGCCCACGACCGATTTTTCCTAACTTAAGAAAATATAATGTTACAACTTAAATTATAATTTTTTAGGGTTGGCGATAAAATTTTGTATGCACCACGTCAGTAAAGTATCTTTCGAAAACGCCTGTTTGATGGCAGCAGGGCAGATTTGTGGTTGTCGTTTATTGTGGATGATAATTCAGTAACTATTTTTGTCATGCATGAACGGACGTTCGTCAGTTACGATATAGATAAAATCATTCACCAACGAGAATCGTTCATGTACGACATAGTTAACGGTTAGAGAACAATCCGAATAGCTTGCGAATTATATGCAGCGTTGTAATTGACTATAAAACAAGAAGCGCTCTTTTAGAAGTTGTCATTGACTAAAAACTAGCCAATGCTTTAGGTAAAGCTCAGTTTATATTTAGTAAACGTTCTAGATAACTACACTTTTGAATAACTGACTTTTGACGATATGTGACATTTCACAATGCATTTCGGCCAAACATTTCCAAATTCATTATGTCAATGAGAGATGGGTCAAAAAATAAAAGAAAAACACAAAAAGTAATCATACCTAAAGGCATCATCGACCCTTCAGACACCACAGTTATAGAGATCCCTGCACAACTTTATGGACAGGCAGTAATTATAGCAAAAAAGGTAGATTCCCCTGGATCATGTACTCGTGTTCCTGCTGGTAAAGACTCATGTTCGTCAAGCGACAGAAGTTACGGAAAATCACAGAATTGCTCCACAACGAATCACACCCCTGGCGCTGCTGGGCAGCCTGGATCATCTAAATCGTGAGTAGCAGTATAAATTAACATTTTTTCTAAAATGGCTAGTGTAAATTTACGCTAAATTTGTGTTTATTTGAGATGCCTCTTGGCTATGTTTAGCAATCCCCTATGGCATCCTGAATTTGATAAGTGGTTGATCCGCTGTCATTATTTTCACATTTATACTAGAAAAACTGATAGATCCATTACGAGGACGGTGGTCGAGCTCTCTAGCGCACTTGCTATTGAATTAGGTCATCTAGTACCAGTCGAAAACTGCGCTGCTGCAAAATACATTTTTGTTAATGTATCCCCAAGATTGTCCCATTGGGGTTATCCAGGTTTTCCTAATTTCTTCACTGAATGGTGATTACGATTTAACAACGAATTAGTCTAAGAGCTAGTGCTAGTTGATATGAGCATGTTGATATATCAGCATAAGTGCTTCATAGGCCAGCAGAAATAGGGCTTGGAGAAAGAAAATTCTATACAGCAATATTTTTTGATCTCTAGTGAAAGTAATTTCTAAGAGTGAAAGAAAAATGAAGTTCTGTTTGAAAATTTTTTATCGCCCTTGACAGTGCTGACAGTGCTGTGCTATTAAAAATTTCGTTACAAAATGGATATTTGAAAATTTGTTTAAATTTTGTAATGACTACATATAGAATTTACATAAGACTTCTTAATTAAAGAAAGAAATTTATTAAGTTGATTAGGAGAAAGCAACTAATAATTGGAAAACACAAGTTTGAATTTTTTTCTGCGCAGAAGCCACATCTTATACCAAAAATTGTAAGTACAACAATGCTGTAAAAAACGTTAAAAATATTTTAATTGAGAAGAATGAAATATTTTTTTCTAGTTTCTATGGCATTTTTGAGATTTTCATTATATATAGGTACATTGGTTTTTCTCAATTTTCGGAAAAACGGTTAAGAAAATCGGTAGCTGCCAATGGTAGCTATGGTAGCTATCAAATATGCTTTGATTGAAAGTATATTTCCAAATTTACAAACTAATTACACTAATCATGCGTGGCTACGTGAGCAAGCTATTTTGGTCGCAAAAAATATAGATGTCGACACAATTAACTTTAAAATTGGTACAACAATAAAATATCATTCAAATCGATCGACACTGTTCCTGTTCTGGAATTCTTGATATCACTGGATTTACATGGAATACCTCCACATAACTCCCGATTGAAGATTGGTTCACCAATCATTTTGTTTCGATATTTGCCCCAAAGCGAATGTAACGCGATTAATCACGCGAAAATGACCTTTTTCATGTTTGCCTATGTCATTGTCAATTATGTCATAAAATAAAATCATCTTTTGAAAAAGGCCCAAGAAGGGACCGAAACGTTAAGATTATATATACAGGGTGTTTCCAAATGTATGTGAAAAATTTGAACAGCTGAATGTTTGCCAAAAACTAACCAAATTTTCATATAATTTTTTCCAGAACCCCTTCCCCTCCAAGTTACAGCCCTCTAACTTGGGGTAAAACATATGTTTTTATTTTCTCTTTTATTTTCTCCACTAATAAAGAATTTAGCAGAATGAAATTTGGCACAAGGGGGTAAAAAAACCAACACAATATTTTTCATCAGAACTTTTAAAGGCGTCCATATTTCTTTACTTCTTACTTCTTTTTTCTACCTGTTTTACTTTTTTATCTCCTGAGTTTGATTCGCAAAATTTATAATTTGATTAAAAAAAATAAAATTATACACATCCTTTTTGAAATTAAATTACTAACGGATTCTTATTCAGTGAAACAGTTCAGTTAGTACATTCTGTGAGTCGGACGAATATGCAAGTATTTTAGAACGCTACCAAATCACCCCCCCCCCCCCGTTTTCGTGGATGCTGAGCACGATGGCGGGGTTAAAATTCTTTTTGAGTGGGGCAACCCCCCGAAAACAGCTAAAAACTCTTCGTGATCAAAGAAAAATCCGCGTAATCCCCCGTTTTCGATGACGTCGGAAACGATGGCGATGCTGTCTATCATCCCTGACTTGACCCCACCCTCTCAACGGCCAAGAACCACCCCTGACGGGGGTGAAAAGTGATTTTCTCCTGATGAAGGGAGAAACCCGCGTGATCCCCCGTTTTCGATGACCCCGGAAACGATGGCGATGCTGTCTATCATCTCTGACTTGACCCCACCCTCTGAACGGCCAAGAACCACCCTCGACGGTGGTGAAAAGTGATGAAGGGAAAAACCCGCGTCATCCCCCGTTTTCGATGATGCTGAACAAGAAAAAAATATGAGCAACTCAGCTCGACTCTCGCGTACCCCTCCAACGGATCTAAACTACCCCTTTGATGCAATATTTTATTAAATAAGGTAAGGGATCTAAGATAGAGAATCAGTTATGTTATGTCATTGATTACATATCAGATGTAATTGCAGGACTCTTCGTTGATTGTTTAGATGGGAAAAAATGGGCACATGCTAAAATATAATAATACTAAATTAATATTCTATGATTGCTATTAATTATAAAAAAAATAATAATATGTAGAGCGTTTGTCCGTGACAGATGCTCGCTCGAGTTGAGTTGCTAATATTTTTTTCTTGTTCAGCATCCTCCAAAACGGTACATGACGCCGATTTTCTCGTTCATCAAGAGAAAAACGTTTTTCACCTCCGTCGAGGGTGGTTCATGGACTTTGAGGGGGTGGGGTCAAGTCTGAGATGAGTGACAGCCTCGCCATTATTTCCGGCATCATCGAAAATGGGGGATGACGCGGGTTTCTCCCTTCATCAGGAGAAAATCACTTTTCACCCCTGTCGGGGGTAGTTCTTTGGCCGTTCAGGAGGTGGGGTCAAGTCGGGGATGAGAGACAGCTTCGCCATCATTTCCGGCTTCATCGAAAATGGGGGATAACGCGGGTTTCTCCCTTCATCAGGAGAAAATCACTTTTCACCCCCGTCGGGGGTGGTTCTTGGCGTTGAGGGGGTGGGATCAAGTTGGGGATGATAGACAGCATCGCCATCGTTTCCAGTGTCATCGAAAACGGAGGATGACGCAGGTTTCTTCTTTTATAACGAGAAATGCTCAATTCGCCCGTTTGGGGGTAGTGTTTGACCGTTTTCGGGGGGTTGCCCCACTCAAAAAGAATTTTTACCCCCGCCATCGTGCTCAGCATCCTCTAAAACGGGGGGGGGGGAAGGTGGTTTGGTAGCATTCTAAAATACTTACCATTTTTGGGGTTTTTTCCGACTCTCAGAATGTACTAAGTAGGCGGCTGTTATTGTCATTGTTCCTATTTTGTGTACTGTGTAGAGAGTTTTATAAGAATTAAAAACGTTTAAATATATATTTTTAAATTTTTCTTCCATGTTACAGTTAAAATAAATACAAATTGTTTTGTGTTGTAGCTAGAGATTAGAAAAACAAGAACAATGGCAATACTTGCCATAATGACATTATTTGATAATAGCCTACTTGAATGTATCACCGAATAATAACCACCTGAGTGAATTTATTTGAAAGGGGATGTTACAATCTTTAATTATTAATGAGCAAACTAAATTTTTTGGAGAAAACATTAGACAAAAAAGTTCTGACAGATACGATTAAGTTGTTTCTATCCTTATTAGTTCATTAATCTTAATGCTAGATTAGGGATGGCAACATACAAAATAAATCAATTTTATTATGTACTCGTGTTACATAAGGTAATATGGCAGGGCGAATATTGAATGCGATTGCGTATTGGTTACAGATTAAGAAGCAATAACCAATCTGAAGATTTTAATTCTCATTTGGACGAAACAGAACTGGCCGAAAAAATGATGATCCTGAGTGAGTTAGAGGAGTACCACAAGGCACGGCGTAAATTTTTAATGGATGCTTCTATGGTAACCAGCAAATCAAGTATTTCCGTTCCATACCAACCAGATCTTACTACTCGTATAATTCCGGTAATGGAATCGAAACAATCTGCAAGGCAAGAAATGGAACGTTTACCGTGCAGCCAGACAACACTTACACCTAGCTGTTCAGGCAATAACATACCATCGAGGACATCTCCATCACGAACTAGTACACGCAAACATGTACGCTCGAAGTCGCAGCCGACGGGTATTGTCAGGTCGAAAGTATATTTGGCCTCAGCTGGGACGTCTACTGTAGATGATAGGTCCAGGAGTCGTCGAGGTGTAGCAGAAACGTCTTCATCGTAAGTATGGTTACCAAAAATTATCCGGAACAATACAATATGCTTAATTTTTTTAAGTAAATATAGTAGTAATACTGGGTAAAGGATGCATCAATATTATCCTTGAAAGTGTAAACTTGTAGTATGTTACAGCTGCAAATTTATTTCTCAGGAGAGAGATAAGAGAGGTCCATCAAAAGTTGAAAATTTAAAATATATTTTGACGGTTAATGAAATTTTGCAAAATTTAGAGAGTAGTAGCGTTTTGATACAATCCCGTGGTTACTGAAAACGTTCGCAAATTGTAGACGATAATATCAATTACGGGCAAAAACATATGCGGGTAATATTATCACCTACGTATATTATTTATGAGCATGGAAATTAATCAAATTCATTCATGAATTCACAGATATCAAGTGAGAACACTTGAGAATCTGTTATAAATGAGATTAAACGTTACAAGAGATTTTGGCGGAGGGCAATACACTTGACATATTCTAAAATTTAATCCGTTTTTAAATGATATGGTAATGGGAAAGAAATACGAGTAACTCCGAGATATAAGTGGTAATATTAATTTGTTCAGTTAAATTAGCAAAAATAGAAAAAATAACCGGTAAAGAGCTATAAATTGATGGATGTTTTTAACTTAGCATATCGGACATACTAAAATTCCGGACATCTATGTAGGGCTCCATTCCCAATCTTGGAAATAAGTGCTCAACGTGCTGGTCCATATCACCATAAAGTGATTACCATATCCCAATGGTAATCGCTTTAATAAAAAGTTGACGTGATTAAATTGTATCTAATGAAAGTTCACTATTTTTCTTCAAATAGGTAACCAGTATATTTGGGTCATTCTTCAAAACTGGGACAATATAAAGTCACATAAAAAAAATAATAAGTATTAACATGTTTTATTTTTCCGCCATTAACATATTTTTGTATGCTGAATTACATTTCAAAAGGGCCATGAATTAATATAAATAATTTTCTTTTTATTGAAAAAAAATTAAATCGCTTCCCACGGAGTTGATGGACAAGGGCCATGGAAAATAGAACTTAAACTTTTTTTGAAAAATCAAACCATAATACTATTCTGGTGTCACCTAAACGAGTAAAATAATTAATATACCTACATGGTTTTTAAAATATATTTAATTTTTCGGACCTTCATTGGCAAAAATTACTGTAAAATTCCATGGAGTTGACTACATGACATTTCATGGATCGAGTTGGCAATGTGGCAGAAGATAAAATGTCTACACAAACCTGAAACATGAGACCGGATTCTTTTTTTATATTTCGGTTTATATTTTCCTAATATATAATTATTATTAGAGTTGTAGGTATATCAGAGTATATGAAAAATTTACCTTTACTTCAGAGTACTGTCCAGTGAAATCGGCATTTCCTCATTTTTAAACATAAAGCGGCTTCTTCTTCTGCGGTTTATTGATTTTGCCAATTATGCAATCAAAACTAACGGCTGCTAGGTCCTGTTGTTCTGGCCAAATGAAAATTAGATTGTTCTTCATAGAAGTTACTCATCTCATAAAGTTTATATCATATGTTGCTTCATTTAATGAAAAAATCTGACCAACATAATATACTGATGAATATTTTACAATACATTTCTAAAGTTGATGTACCTACCTGATTTACCCAATGTTTGTAATGTAACAAAATAAATAATATAAGATATTACAATATATTTGTATACAAAACAACTCCATGGACATCAACAGCCACGGAGGTGATGTCCAGCTCCGCTTAAGCTGAGCCAGCTAAGCTTAAAAAAAGTCAGATTAAGGGTTATGTTATGGATTGTCGGTGGATTGTTTATATATTTTTTTGTTTATTACTATTTTGGTCAATGTTTATCGATTTTTTTTGTATTAATGATGGAACAATATATCTACTATGTACACTTTTATAAAAATATAATGGAAATAAGGGCCCAAATGTGCAATTTTCCATATAAATAATAATTCGGTAAGTACCTACATAGATATCGGAATATTATTTATATGGACATTTTTTTAACTAACTAAACAGATACCGCACAGCAAACTTGATGATGGAAAAGGCTCGGAAAAACAATGGTATTGTGCATTACACCTTTCGATCGAACAGTTTTTTGCACTTATTCCTTGCATATGAATACTCGGTTCAGATCGGGGCAACCAAGAACAAAATACATCAATTGATCCTGATACTGAATAATGTGCTTTGAATAAATTTAAGTACTAATCAAACTGATTTTAAGTAACCAGAGCTTACGCTACGCATATTCTGGCCACGTTGAAGCTCAGATGTCTGCTGCTAAAGCCCAAGAGTCCGCTGCGAAAGCTCAAGAGCGGGCTGCTATTGCTTTAGAGCAATATGCACAAGGCATCGATGTGTATATTCTTCTCTCATTATACACTTTTCTGGCACGTACATTAATAAAAGCAGCCATGTTTTATCAACTAAATCTTTATTTTGCGATCCGAGAAGTTCCCCAAACAGCAACTTCATTTAAACTGAAGTAAATACTACTAGGCAGCGCATATTTGTTGGTTTTGTAGCAGATGCTACGAAATATGTAGTATATCCTTCTGAGACGAAGTATGTACTTCTATGTACAATCGTATACATAACAGTACCTACGACATGAGCTACTACATTTCCATTAATTTTCTACTTACTTAATCTATTTACCGGAATCCCAGATTACATTAATCTCGGGAATTACATTAATCTCGGGAGTTCTCGAGTTGACCAACAAGTCAGGTAAAGATCCCATAGTTCCCGAGATGAAAATACACCATGCAGTCTAGGTCTTCGTCAACACCTGTTTCGTCAATTGTATCTGGTTGGAGGGAGTTAGTGCAGGTTCCCATTGCAGTTGGCGCAAATCAAAATTAATAGTAATTAAAAAATTAAAGTATAGTATAGTAAAAAAAGACAAAAAATTATAGTATAGTATTATTATAGTATTTTTTCTACAATTGCCTCAATAGTAGGCTTTTGCGCTTTCAATTCTCAACGCAAAGTACGCCATTTCCGATGATGACATAATTGCCGCTTTAAAGCGGCAATAGTGTCAATTCCCGCTCGCTTCTTTATTATAAATTCCTTAGCAGGCGCTTGTCAGTCAAAAATGACACATGAGAAATGTAGCTAACAAAAAAAACTTATAAAAATCGGTTCACATATAAACATATGTCAAATACATACAAGAACACATTTTATTAAGCGATTGTAGAAAAAATGTTGTATGTATTACGAGCACAAACTGCCATTGCCGTTTTTGAAAGAATATTTCTTTCGCAAGCGGCAATGCAGTACTTTGCGCTCTTAACACACATATAACTATTGTGTGGTATGTTCTAAGCCAAAACTATTTAGCGTAGTATCCGTAGTGTCTTGAGCTGTTTCAGTGTTCAAATTATTTGTGTTGCTATGCAATGCAATAATTTAGAGTCTTGTGATTGAAAACTGAAATCTCCTAGCTGCAGGGTGAGTCAACAACCAATCTGTTTATCATGCTTGTGTTTTTCCTATCTTCACATATTAAGTAACTTTGGTATATAGGTATGTTATACCTGCCCAGCTACTCTTGTTTATTTGACTCAGTAAAAGAGAATGAGAAATATTTAACAAAATATAGGTACCAAAAGTTATCTATATATGAGTAAGACAGGAAAAATACCAATAAAAAATAAAAGGTATTTGTATTTATAACCCTTAACCCTGTCCTTTTGTTTTTAGGTGAATATATTTATCTTCCTAATCTACAGAAATCCTAAGCTACAGAAATAAAATTATTTGTGGTTTTAGACTCTGCGGTGAACATTTTTTTTCATCCACCGAAAAGGAGGCAGAACAGGCCATTTCAAAATGGTTGAGAAAGTGTGCAGAGCGGGCTAAAAACGAAAAAAATAAACCCATATTTAATCATGTTCGTTAGCTCTCAAAATATGTTTCATTATAATTTTTTGTTGTTCTTTTACTTATTACTATATTTATGTTTATCGCTGTTTTGTTTTTATTTGATGGATACATTTTTTTTTCGTTTGCTCACATACGTTTTTAATAAATGTTTATATATTTTCACTTGTATTTGTTACAAATTTGGTTGTTCAGGGTGGGATGGTAAAAATATTTTATTCTATAGACGACTTATGGACAACTACTAATTAACGTACAATAGACGTCGACTAAGTGACGTACTATGGATATCCATTGATGGACTTACTATGGATGTCCAATGTTGCGACATATCGACTTTAAACGGGCGTCCATGGGACGTCCATAGAAAGAAATATGGACCTGGACATACAAATGTACATGAACACGTCCATAATATCATTTGGTGCTATCTGGGATACTTCTTAATCGCAGCCTGTTTAGAAACGCGAATAAATAATTTTAAACTGCAAGGAAGCACACCTAACAATGACAACAATTTGGGCTCACGCAAACGGTATGCCTATCACTTTGCAACCATAGTGTTTTACTTTAACACGTTCACGACCGCATAAGGCAAATTTGACAACACAAAAGGCAAGCATTTTTTTGTTATATCTAATATTAATTTGAGTTACAAGTACATTTTTTAACATGCACTTGTCTCATTCTAGTTTTTTTTAGTAGTTTAGAGTGCCATGTATGTAACATCGGTTTCATAACTTTATTTTTAAAATAAACCACATCACAATTATTGACGGAGCTGTGCCTTATTTTGTAGTTTTATACAGGCAATAAAAGATATATTGGAAAAAGAGAAACCCATAAACGTGTAAATAAAACAGGGGGGCCAAATATATATATAAGCAACTAGGTATGTGAACGTGTTGTTATCAACAGATTATCCATATCATAATACCCTCCAAAAGGCATACTGGGTAAAATCACGTCCGAAAAACTGTCACTACCTTCACGTATATAATATGAAAAACAGCATAAATGTAATTTTTAAATATAATATAATATTCATACTACGTCATGATAGCCACATACAAATTTTAAAACATTTACATATATATATATATATATATATATATATATATATATATATATATATATATATATATATATATATATATATATATATATATATATATATATATATATATATATATATATATATATACACTGCTGGCCAATAGGTTGGAATAATTCAAATTTTTAGGGTAAGTTTCGATACATATATCTTCTGAACGATATGGAATATCAAAATACGGATTTCAGGACGTTCAAAATTTCATTCTTACCGAGAATTTAGGAAAACCAAAATCGAGTTAAATTTTTTATACCGGGGTAATCTATGGACCAATTCGAAAAAACAAATTTGGCCGATTTTTGATATCTCGTTTATTTTTGAATATACGGCGTTTTTATTGAAATTAGGACAATTTTTTGGAAATGTATCTCTTACTTTTTAAAAACAAAGTAAGTAATGGATTTTTTTCTTATTTTCAAGTAAGCTTACATGCCTCTAGCTGCCTCAGTAGCTAGAATTGACATTTCTTATACAGGGTGCCTGCGAAAACATTTAATAAGCATGTGTCACGAAAAATCTGTATATTTAAATAAACTGTGTGCAGAACCCTGTATGATTAAAATGAACGATAATTTTAAAATTTTAAAACTGTGAAGGGAAACCTTAGAAAAATATCTCGAAACGGTTTTTTATTTTTCTTGATCGGATGAGTATTATCATAATTTACAGTTTCGTTGTAATTACACGGTAAATCCCTAAAACATTTAAAAAACTTGCGGTAGTACTCATCCGATCAAGAAAAATAAAAAACCGTTTCGAGATATTTTTCTAAGGTTTCCCTTCACAGTTTTAAAATTTTAAAATTATCGTTCATTTTAATCATACAGGGTTCTGCACACAGTTTATTTAAATATACAGATTTTTCGTGACACATGCTTATTAAATGTTTTCGCAGGCACCCTGTATAAGAAATGTCAATTCTAGCTACTGAGGCAGCTAGAGGCATGTAAGCTTACTTGAAAATAAGAAAAAAATCCATTACTTACTTTGTTTTTAAAAAGTAAGAGATACATTTCCAAAAAATTGTCCTAATTTCAATAAAAACGCCGTATATTCAAAAATAAGCGAGATATCAAAAATCGGCCAAATTTGTTTTTTCGAATTGGTCCATAGATTACCCCGGTATAAAAAATTTAACTCGATTTTGGTTTTCCTAAATTCTCGGTAAGAATGAAATTTTGAACGTCCTGAAATCCGTATTTTGATATTCCATATCGTTCAGAAGATATATGTATCGAAACTTACCCTAAAAATTTGAATTATTCCAACCTATTGGCCAGCAGTGTATATATATATATATATATATATATATATATATATATATATATATATATATATATATATATATATATATATATATATATATATATATATATATATATATATATATATACACTGCTGGCCAATAGGTTGGAATAATTCAAATTTTTAGGGTAAGTTTCGATACATATATCTTCTGAACGATATGGAATATCAAAATACGGATTTCAGGACGTTCAAAATTTCATTCTTACCGAGAATTTAGGAAAACCAAAATCGAGTTAAATTTTTTATACCGGGGTAATCTATGGACCAATTCGAAAAAACAAATTTGGCCGATTTTTGATATCTCGCTTATTTTTGAATATACGGCGTTTTTATTGAAATTAGGACAATTTTTTGGAAATGTATCTCTTACTTTTTAAAAACAAAGTAAGTAATGGATTTTTTTCTTATTTTCAAGTAAGCTTACATGCCTCTAGCTGCCTCAGTAGCTAGAATTGACATTTCTTATACAGGGTGCCTGCGAAAACATTTAATAAGCATGTGTCACGAAAAATCTGTATATTTAAATAAACTGTGTGCAGAACCCTGTATGATTAAAATGAACGATAATTTTAAAATTTTAAAACTGTGAAGGGAAACCTTAGAAAAATATCTCGAAACGGTTTTTTATTTTTCTTGATCGGATGAGTACTACCGCAAGTTTTTTAAATGTTTTAGGGATTTACCGTGTAATTACAACGAAACTGTAAATTATGATAATACTCATCCGATCAAGAAAAATAAAAAACCGTTTCGAGATATTTTTCTAAGGTTTCCCTTCACAGTTTTAAAATTTTAAAATTATCGTTCATTTTAATCATACAGGGTTCTGCACACAGTTTATTTAAATATACAGATTTTTCGTGACACATGCTTATTAAATGTTTTCGCAGGCACCCTGTATAAGAAATGTCAATTCTAGCTACTGAGGCAGCTAGAGGCATGTAAGCTTACTTGAAAATAAGAAAAAAATCCATTACTTACTTTGTTTTTAAAAAGTAAGAGATACATTTCCAAAAAATTGTCCTAATTTCAATAAAAACGCCGTATATTCAAAAATAAACGAGATATCAAAAATCGGCCAAATTTGTTTTTTCGAATTGGTCCATAGATTACCCCGGTATAAAAAATTTAACTCGATTTTGGTTTTCCTAAATTCTCGGTAAGAATGAAATTTTAATTTTTTTAGGGGTTTAGTTTACACCCCCGTATATTCCTTTTTTGAGCATAATGGAAAATTGATATTCAGACCAGTTTTTGTCGATGAAATTTCCAAAAACGTCCTGAAATCCGTATTTTGATATTCCATATCGTTCAGAAGATATATGTATCGAAACTTACCCTAAAAATTTGAATTATTCCAACCTATTGGCCAGCAGTGTATATACACTCTTTACATCTTTAAAGTTGGCGGTTACGTCCATAAATTATTCTTAATCTACAACATACGCTGTTCGAGTGTTCTTCGTTAAAAACGCGCGTGCAGCACAGTACCTACACGTGATAGAAGTGAATACTTCTTTACCGATTCGTTGAGAGAGTGAGAGAGCGACAGAGAGATAGAGAGAGAAGGGAGAGAGAGAGAGAGGGGGGGGGAAGAGAGAGAGGGGGGGAAGAGAGAGAGAGAGGGGGGTGAGAGAGGGGGTGAGAGAGGGGGGGAGACAGACAGGGGGAGAGAGAGAGGGGTATTATGGTAACTGAAATGTGCCACATGTTCGTGATTCTAAATGGTGTAGATTTCTCGAGAATATAGCATCAATCGTTGTTCCTGATTTAGTCGTGGCAATGTTGTCGCTATTTATATCTAAACCGAATTTCTCACGAAGAAAGTGAATTAATAGCACAGAGGCATCCTCCGCAAAAAGATCTTCATCCATTTGGGTCAGATTCGAAAGCCCAATTCAGATATATCAAGCAGAATATGCATAAGTAATATTGTATTCTGGTTAATTCCGATTCTGTCACGATCGTTTATAAATTATATCCAAATTGCTTTTCGCTTTAGAACACTTGTGGGGGATCGTTGCCCAAGTCAAAGCTGCATTCGCTTTCTCTTTTTCTCATTATATCAAAATTGCTTTTCGCTTTAGAATACTTGTGGGGGATCGTTGCCCAAGTCAAAGCTGCATTCGATATCTGCTTCTCTCTCTCTCCCTCATATCTGTCATATGCTTTATCTCACTTGCGAGACGAAAATGTTATAAAATGTGTCGTGACGCGACCTTGAAAAATCACTCTCATGCGGCTAAAGAACTTCAAAAATAATAAAACGAAAGAGACAACAAAACGAAGTCCATTATAATATGTATCTGTTATTATATCCGACTAACGTTGTTGTAATCTGCTGTACGAAAAAGAAATAGAGGGCACGATAAACCTCCCATTGCTTAAACCATAGGCTCAGTCTCCTGTCTTTAGTCTTCATCATTTTAACATCAATTTCAAATTGTAGGTTATGGTATTATGTTTACATCTCTCATAGGGGAAAGACAAAGTTTGTATACATCCGACGAGTTGTTTTAACACACATTTGACTAGTGCAATACTGATTTGATTCGTATGGTTTATATATATATGACGTAACCGCCAACTTTAAAGATGTAAAGAGTATTTAAAATTGTAACAATTATAAAAAATGTGATTTTTTTTATAAATAGTAATATTCAGGACGTGATCCCTTATGTTATTTTAAGCTCCTCGTTTCTCGAGCCCCGTAATAAAAATGACATTAAAATTGAAGAAAGTACTGGTACAGTTAAACGTAGTGCAGTAAGATTGGCGGAAGTCCCAAGGACCATCCCTAATTCACAGGAATCATTTAACGACGATATAAACTCAAGAGTGGCGGCAAATAATGGTAGTACAATGCGGTCCTCGGTAATAATGTTCGACAAATCGGACACAATCAATGACGGATTACAATCAAATGAAAGGACTTCTGAAGCACCTAGAGTTAAACCGAGTATAGAAAGACGATTGGAAAAACCAACGCCACCTGCTTCACCTCCACAACAATCATTGCCAGTTACGAAACCAGAGGAACCTGTTGTTTCAGTAGAAGAAACCCCTGTCAATCAGCGAGAAAATACAGTTGGGCCTAAAGGTCATACAACATGCTGCTCGTAAGTACTTGCCTCTTAGTTCATAACATGCAACCTCATGTCGGACAACCTAACAGGTTGTCTGATTATCAAAACACATTTTTTTTTATTATGTAGGTATTATAGTTCGCTGGCACTATATGGAAACTCCAAAACTACTAAATAGTTTTAATTATTTTATGGCTTATTGTATCATTAATGGGGGATTTTGTAGAAAAGCGAAATGGTGAAAAAACAAGAAACGAATAAATGGTCACATATTGTGTCAAATTTAATGCACCTACGATATTTTCGTTTCTACGCAACCGAATCAGGACGTTCTTGCAGCAGAGGGTGAGTTCGTTCAATTGCTCTGAAGCCAGTAAAATATGGTCCATATTTATTATAGAATTATGAGTATACAGGGTGTTTAAGAATGAGGGTGTGTTAATAAGGACAAGTTTAGAACATCCTGTACTTGTTTTACATTTAAATATAATATTTAAATCATATGAATCTTGTAGATTGTTTTTTGTGGATAATTTGTCTTCTGATTCATCAATGAAGTACACTTATTAAAAGAGATACAAGAGATTGCACAAAGTACTGGTAGCAGATATACTTTTTTTAATAAATTGTTTATAATCTACGTTGGCACTGATTTTGCTTTTTGCTTAAAGTCGTTGTTGTCTGTCAGTGTCAGTTGTAATAATTCGTCATAATGAATATTCCACCTAGGCGTAAGTGAAGTTCAAGTTGTAGAATGGTAACGTTATTAGAAGACGGCCGCTCACAACCTGATGTCTCTGTAGATTACTAAATGTTAGTCAGTCCGCAATTTCACGAGCTTGGATTAGATATCAGGAAACTGGACTCTTGGGAAGAAGGGCGTATCCACATCGACAATGCTTTACTACGCCTCGTGAGGATCGTGAGTATCTTATGAAGTATTGGGCTCTTCGTGATAGGAATACTACTGCCCGCGTAATTGTTAATGATTGATTACATGCTACGGGTAC